>QRFJ01006755.1:0-180778 GCA_006176705.1 Cocos nucifera | reverse complement strand
TTTGTTATTTTTCTTATTATACTATGCTGATTGCCATACCAGGAGCGTACGTACTTTCTCTATCCCAAACCAATCACAATCACTATATAAATAAGGATCTAAATCTGATTGGCAAGAATTTAGAATCAACCCTGAATTTTCCTCTTAGATGGCATCTAATATCAGTCAACTTAGTTCTTAGGAGATAGTGTCACTCCTAGAAAAGCTCCTAAAAAGTATGATGTCTGACCACTTGTAATAAGTCCCTTCTTTAAATGCGCGATCGCGCGAACATCTTCATTTGAAGGTCATCTCTGCCACATTAGAGACTTGTGCACATACAGCCAAATGGAGAGGGGTTAGTGTTCTGCTCTATCACAGTCAGTCCCTCCTACTCTTAGTGTCTGTGACTTGTCACACTCAGTGTTTTGCTAGTTTAGTTAGGATAATGATAATTCATATTTTTAAAGAGTTGAAATTTAAGACATGGAATAATCATTATTAACTCCATAAAATGCTTGTTGAACCAAAGCTTAGGACATCATGAGGATGGTGAATTGATCCAGAAGGTTGGTGTACATCGCTTCTCTCTCTCAGTACTAGTCAGCAATATGGTGTGTGTCCTACTGAGTCTGTGGACCCAAGGTCAATTGTGGTGAATCAACTGGTCCAGAATGTATGAGAGTACAGATTTCTCGTTAAGAAGGGAATATGACGATAAGTCAGGACACTGAGCGGTCAACTTATTTAGACCCACAAGCTACAGAGAGGTATCATGAAGATATTAATGGAATAGTGCTGACCTTGACTCAGTCAAATGACCTGAGCTACATCTCTCATACTGTCACAAAATAAGGACCAACCCTTGTGCTAGCTGACCGTGTGTATACTGATATCTTCCTTGTACCTCCGAGAAGATTAAATCCCGAGTTGAGAGGCCTATTATTGAATGAGCACAAACTCCTTCTGGCTCAGTCAAGACCAACTATTTATGATAGTAAAAGGCAAGAACATTTAGGTTCAAATCGATGCTAGCACGATTTCCTTGAACCTAATTGAATCTCTATTTTCAAGGATTTATCGACCTGGTGATTAGATGTCGAAGTGTGTAATAAGTGTATCGACCACGATTCTAACAACACACTCCTTATCTCTTGTGGTGTACTTTCTAGTTCACATTAATTCAGTTCAATATAACAATACTCTGAGGTATGTATGTTAGCTATAGCATGTTCATTGTAGGAACTGGATTAGTATCAGGTAGAAATTGGGGATATAGTTTTCCTAATCTTGTTACCTCTCAATCATTGACATCATCGAAACTCTTTTTGCGATCGATCACGAACTCCTCTAAGTTTCAGAGAGTAGGCTAAGATGATTGAACACAGTCCAGCTCACCATATGCAATTATCAAATTTAGATACTCAAAAGATTCTCAGCGAACGCCAACCTAGTGTCACTAATGCCTAGCAGTCATGAGTGAAATTTATAAATGGAGTATAGAGAAGGCAAGTCTCTCTACATTCTAAGTGAGTTTCATTCAAATTGCGAAATTTACATCTGCAGAGAGTGCAGATGCTATTTACCCTAGTTGAGATTATATGAAACAGATGGTTCTTTACGTGAGTGGCGTGTATATGTTGACCGCGAGTTCAATCCACT
This sequence comes from Cocos nucifera, assembly GCA_006176705.1. Lineage (NCBI taxonomy): Eukaryota > Viridiplantae > Streptophyta > Magnoliopsida > Arecales > Arecaceae > Cocos > Cocos nucifera. The sequence goes on along the minus strand of QRFJ01006755.1, from coordinate 179,137 downwards.
ATTACCAGGGTTTAAGAGTGAACTCGTCAAACCCTAGTCTCTGTCATATGATGTAATCATTTGATTCAAGTCTAATGTGAAAACCTAATAGAAACTCTTTCTATTATTTCACTCTGCCATGGCCATGGGCTTCTGGACTTGATTCTCATGATCATCATAGGGCTGCTCCTCTACCACCGAGGTAGATAGATTCCATCTCGATGCTATCCAGTTCCTATAATGAACATGCTATAGCCAACATACACCTCAGGATTCGTATGGCTAGGAGATCGAGAAATGGTGTAGTCAAACTATAACACCGTCAAGGTGAACTACCGATGCATCTCAGATCAAAGAACCAGACACACCACTGCAGCATCGAGTCAGTTATTGATGAGAAGGTCGACTTCCAAATGACTACTCGAAGTGGTCACGCTCAGTGCCCTCGTTCTCTAACGAGTACCTATACTCTCGCTCTAGTGCCTCCACACCATAGACTCAAGACTCATCTACTAAAGAGAAGTGATTGTACACCAATCTTCCGGATCAATCACCATCCTCATGATGATCCTTGGTCGGGAGCATTTTATAAGTTAATAATGATTATTCATGTCTTAAATTTTCAACTCTTGAAAATATGAATTATCATTATCATTAACTCAAAGGATGTATCACAGACACTAAATATACATATGTGATAAAAAATAATCCATTTTATTGATTTTAGTCAAAATTACAATTTTACCCCTAGAAGTGTATTACAAGTGTCAGCTAATTCTGGCTTCTAGGGCACATATATCTAATAGATGATTGGTGTACGATCACTTATTTTGGATAGATTTGTCTTGAGTCTATGATGTAGAGACACCGAAGTGAGAGTATAAGTACTCGTTAGAGAATGAGCACACTGAGCGTGACCACCTCAAGCAGTCATGAGGAAGTCTACCTTCGCATCGATGGCTAGCTTGAAGCTATAGTAGTATGTCTAGTTCTTTGACCTGACATACATTGGCAATTCACCTTGAGGGTGTTGTAGTTTGACTACACCGTAACTCAATCTCCTAGCCATTTAGAATCCTGAGGTGCATGTTGGCTATAGCATGTTCATTGTAAGAATTGAATTGTACCAATAGGGGATCTATCTACCTCAGTAGATGAGGAGTAGCCCTATGATGATCATGAGAATCAAATCCATAAATCCAAGGCCATGGCAGACTGAAATAATAGAAAGAGTTTCTATTAGGGTTTTCGCATTGGACTTGAATCGAATGATTAATTCATATGACGAAAATTAGGATTTGACAAGATCACCTTAACCCTATTTCGATCGGGACTCAAGATAGAGGAACTTAATCACACAGATAACTGCACCGAGAGGTTCATTTTTAGTTCTGATGGATTGCCACTATATGCTGCTAGGTGTCACTAGTGAATTTTTGGAGCAATTAGAATGATTTGGATGATCGATCATACTAGTTGTCTGAATCAGAAAAGTTCTGATCCATCAGAAGGTGTTTTGATGATGTCGATGATAAAGATCATGACATATACCAATACCATATGGAACTAAATCTAATTGGATCATACAAATAAGGGTTTAGATTTGAATATTATCAATTGGATTAACCCAATTTAATTCATTTAAATAAGATTCAATTAGGGTCAAGAAAATCGTGCTAGCACATGATTGAGCCTAATGTTCTCCTTTAACAATCACTAAAGCTTATCTCGACTGAGCCAAATTTTAGCTCACTCAAGAACCTTTACTTGGTCTGATTGGAGCTTGTCCAGGTTAGAAAAGGGTTGTCTTAATTTATGAGATAAATTTGAGACACCACCTACCTTTTTGCATCACCTACTAAATCTTGTTTTTGGACATTGGTCAAATATTGACCCTGGATACTTAGACATCTGCCCATGTGTCATTCACCCATAGGAGACTACCTGGAGACTTGTCCCCTGCTAAAAAGCAAATAGAAAGGGGTTGCATGCCTAGGGAAGCATGCACCCCATGAGGATAAAAGATAGAGTCCCATACGGATGGGACTCCAGTTCCTTTCGGGGATTAAATTATGTGAGGCCAAGAAGACTTATTTGACCCAGTCTTGGCATCATCTAAAGAGAGTTTTGAGGGTCTCCAATCTAATTAGATTAAATGATATCATTCCATCAATCAGATTTAGATCTGATTGCACATAGGACCATGATTGGCCAGGATGATGCAGCACTGCATGGCGTGGCAGTGTCTATATAAACCCGGTCTGCACCTAAAATTTAATTATTCTATCTTTAGCCCATGCCACATAGCCCCTCTCCCTCCTTCTCCATGTCACCCTCTAGTGGTCTCTCTCCTCTCCATGCCTAAGGGACTTTGGGCATGAAGAAGGTGCGATCCAAGCAGGTGGAAGGTGCCAGGAAAGGAAGATGGCAGCACTACTGCAAGAGATAACGACTGTTCTTCAAAAGTCATTGTGAAGACCTTTAAGATCAGACCTAGATCTAATTTTTAGAGGATCGATTGAGAAGGAGAAGAACTTCATATCCTGCTCGAGTGGATACCGGTATAGGCCAGGTACTTCCATGGCTACATCCAGAATCTTAGGCAAACATCGGGATCATCATAGGATAATTGGATTATCCAAAACAAAGGTATAATTAAATTATATTTAATTTTAATTTTTATTTTTATTATCAAATCAATAAGATTAGATCTAAGGAGTCTCAGATTTGATTAGGATCTTAGAGAAAAATTTTTTGAAATATCCCTCCTGATCTAATCAGATCTGAGCGAACCTGATCCGAAAAATAGATTTTTTTCCTTTAAGTAGATGATTTGATGAAGGTAAGATGTTCCTGAACGTTGGGGATGGAAGACAAGTTTCAGTTCTAGCTTTAGGAATCATGAACCTTGTAATCAATTGTCATAGAGTTATTCGTAGTGATTGTCACTTCTGTCCAAATTTTTTATTAAACATTATTTCTATAGACCTTTTGGCTAAGAACAGTTATCACTTTTCAATAAAGAAAAACTTTTATAATATCATTTTGAATAATGTTATGGTTTGTATTGGATAATTGAATAATGGTATTTACTTACTATTATAGCCTGTTAATATTCTTGTCCACAACATCTCAGGCATCACCTAGCTCTGGTAAAAATTTGTAGACCCATGATATCGCTCGAATGCCAATCATCCATGACATCACAAGCACTGATATCATGTTGCAGAAGTCTCTGATCTTTAGCATGGACCTGAAGGAACCTATGATGTTCTCTAGGGGAAGCAAACCATAGATCCAATACCTAGATCTATGCTGGGGCACCTCCCTCTTTGGGCTTGAGGGAGGCACCCCCACTCTCCAAGGCTTCTTCAAGAACCTAGGGCGGCAACTCTAGAGAGAAGAAAAGAAGAGAGTTGAGGAAGAAAAGGTCTGTGTTGATTCTAAACTTTTTAAATCCTAATACAACCTATGTATTCATATATAGCCATTAGGCCCGACCAAAAACTCTCCTAGCTAAGCCAATACATGAAAGCACTCACTGAGCACAAGTCTCACATGCTCTCATCCTTTGGATCTAGATCCGATCCATACATGAATTAGCCATCTTAGGACCTCTCAAACCAGGCCTTAAGACCCCTAGGATCATACCAGATCCTAGCCTAAAATAGAACTTCATGTAAGTCTGCCAGGGCGCTGAGCCGGCTAAGTTCCATCTGGTCGGCTCAGTCTGAAATTGAGTTGGCGCAGACCTATGCCGTGCCAGCAGTTTCGAACGTGCAGCTCTCTGTTTTACCTGTGCACTGAGACTTAGCCGATCCAATTTTGGACTGAGCCAACTAACCTGCAGAAAATCTTCTTTCTACAGTCTTGATTTCCTAGGTTTGGTTCCTTACTTCACTTTGTGTCCCAGATCTCTAAAGCACCAATCAGGCCCCTGAAATCCCCAGAGCCAACCCCTTGACTCCTCCCGTGGCCTTCCAAGGCATGGAAACATCATAAATTCTCATAATCTCCACCTTGGTGCTTCCAAGCCTTGGCAAACCTCTTGGTAATGACCTCGTGCACAATCCCACTATCCCTATGCACTCGACAGCACCTGTGCAAACATCGCCTCTACCAATCCTCTTTAGCTCTTATGCACCTTTGAGGCCTTTGGGATGACCGCCTCTACTGCTGAAGACCTGTGCTTGCTTGTTGGCACCATCTTGGAATTATAGAATTCCTTTTGCTTAGTAGCTGCATCACTTTTCCTAAACTTTTTTGAAGAATCTACAACATTTCTATACCAGCACATGCTGTACCATCCGACACGATCTCCTCAGAGCTACACCTATCCATCTGCATGCACTGCTCCATCTGGAACTATGCATCACTGGTGCTTTGAACTCATGCCAAATATTCTCTCCACTTATGAAGCCACCACTACGGAGCTCCACCTATATCCAAAGTCCACCTGATACCACAGAAGTCAACTCTATCATCAAGTCCCTTGAGGCCAACCACTCAATGCTGCACTGCTAAGCTTGCCACTGCACCTCGAACACCGTCGCTGCCCCTTCGAACCCTCCACGCTCCGCAGCCCTCTTCGAAGCCATCTCGGATACTTCCGCAACCTACGGGCACCTCCAAAACCCAAGAGCTCATCCAACTCTTCTGAATGTAGTGACTAAACCCTAGAGAATTCCATCCTAGTCCTTCTCTTCTACCCCTATACCAGCCATCGCATCAGTTGCATTCGGAGAACCATCATCCCCCTAAACCATGACTCTTCCTGATGCTCCTATACAAGAAATCTGATCCATGATACTTCTGACTGCTAGAGAGCTCCTGGTGCACCCTGAGACCCCCTAGCTCTTCTTAGGACCTACATCCGATCTCCTTGAGATACCATTGACACTCTCTACTAAGATAAACTGCTCGACTGTTGCACCACCAAGCCTCTCTCAGTCTCGTGTGCCTCCATGATAGCACTCCTGTGGCACTCCAGTGCTCTCTGACTCATCTCTGCGCTGCGCTACAACCATCCAACCCCTATCCTACTGGACGACTATGGATCATCCATCTCAATCACTCCCAAGGCTTCGTAAATCCATGCTCTAGTCGAACCATTGAATACATCTCTAACTAATTTTCTACCTTCTTGACACCAAAGGATGTATAGTTGCTTCTTCAGCCTTTCTTTGACCATTACCCCTTGGAAAACCTCTCTTCAATAGTCCCATACTGCCCATCTTTCTAGAGAACCTTGACGCTCTCTACTGAGGTACCTTCCTCGACTGCTGCATCATCGAGCCTCTCTCAGCCCTGCATCTCCAAGAAAGCGCTACTGTAGCACTCTAGCGCTTCCTACCTATCACATAACCATCATATACCCCGGCCTTTCCACCAAGATCGATCAACAAATCATGCACCAAATCCTTCCACCCCAGAAAAATTCTTTTTCGTTAATCCTCTCAACCTCCACCTTTAACTCACTACTCCCGATTGGCCAAACCAGAGCAACAATAAGGTAGATTCGAGACATACCATGAAATCTTTATACAGATTTCTGATTTCACCTTGTACAACTTCTTCTTTGCTTCTATGCACCATCAAGCTCTGATAATCTAGCTTTAAAACTTGGCTCCGATACCATATTATCATCCACAATAACCTAGGTATCACCTAGCTCTGATACTAAATTGTAGATCCATGATATCTCTCAAACGTCAATCATCCTTGACATCACAAGTATCGATATCATGTTGTGGAAGTCCTTGATCTTTAGCATGGACCTGAAGGAACCTATGACATTCTTTATGGGTAGCAAACCATAGATCCAACACCTAGATCTATGCTGGGGCACCTCCCTCCTTGGGCTTGAGGGAGGTGCCCCCTCTCTTTAGGGCTTCTTCAAGAACCTAGGATGGTAACTCTAGAGAGAAGAGAAGAAGAGAGTTGAGGAAGAAAAGGTCTATATTGATTCCAACCTTTTTAAAACTCTAATACAATATATGTATTTATACATAGCCATTAGGCCCGACCAAAAACTTCCCTGGCTAATCCAATACATGAAAGCACTTACAGAGCACAAGTCTCACATGCTCTCATCCTCTAGATCTAGATCCAATCCATACATGAATTAACCACCTTAAGACCTCTCAAACCAGGCCTTACGACCCCTAGGATCATCCCAGATCCTAGCCAAAAATAGATCCTCGTGTAACTCTGCCCACGCACTGAGTCGGCTAAGTTCCACTGGGTTGGCTCAGTTTGAAACTTGTTGATCCAGACTTGAGGATGAAGTCATGAGCTACACAGGCATTCGGCCTCTAGGAGTCATCCACACGAGCCTACGAACTGGATCAAAGATCCTGATGTAGAAAATCAGCACAGTATGCTAGCACTATGCTGATCTCTCATGACGGTCGATCCGATGCTTTCTTCTTTGAAACATGTACACTCTAAAATACCAAAAGAAAGAGAAGAAGATTTGTGATGCTGAGACACTTCTCCAAAGCTCATAAAATGGAAGGAAGAGATCTAGAACAAAAACCCTAGAAGAAGACCCTCTTCTTCTTCTTTGTTCTTTTTCTAGACACCCTAATTTATGTTTTTAATATGTCCCTGGCCTAGATGAATTTTTCTATAATTTTTCTACACCAAAGAGATCTTTCAAGTGTCTACAATTCATGAAAATTTTAGTAAAAAATTCTTTTTAAATAATGAGATATGCAGAGTCCAAGTTAGGTAAAAAATCTAGACTAGGAAAGACCAAATAAGAAAAGTTGTTGGGGTGCCCCACCCATTTTTTCTGCTGTGGACCAGCAAGAGAGGATGCAAATAAACCCAAAAAAAAATGTGTGAGAGAGAGAGAAATAAGGGAGGTGGTGGCATGAAGGGAAGGAGGATTTTTAGTTGACTAGGAATTCAATCTCATAGAATTCTAAGCGAAATCAACTTCCCCTTTTGACTTGGTCATGCAACAAACTTCCATATGAGAAATAGAAGAGAGAAAGAGGGCATGAGAAGCCTTTATGAATGGAGAATTTCATTTAAAAACATAAAGAGAAAGGAGTGCAGCGTGAGGATTAGGTGGCATAAGGAATAGGGAGTCCTAGTCACACTAGGACTCCTATTTTGACCTAGTCAAACAAGATCTTTTAACCAAGTAAAAATAAGAGTAATCCAACCCAATTAAATAAGACCCTAAGCTATTTAAGGACATATTTAAATTAGATTAAATTTAATTTAATTTTGATTTATTTTCTAATCAAATTTAAAAATTGGGTTGACCTAAGTACTAGTTAGACTAGGGCTAGTTCTTCCTTGCACTTGGCTTGTCCAATAAACCAATTGCATTTGATCCAATCAAATCCAAATCAAATCTACTTAAATTATATTTAATTAAACTTAATCTTAGTCTATTGACTTAATTAAGTTAAGTAAATTAGCAATCAAATAACTAATTGATCCTTCTGCAACACTTGCACTAGATCAAACATCAACCGTATTGATCGTTTAATCCTGAAACGATTCTAAATCAATGATCAACCATCTGATCAAAATGTGAACTCTAATGTGTGTGATCTCATAGGTCCGAACCTAAGTCGATAGCATAGAAATAAATTTTTGTACCAAGCAAAATGACCATCTAGCAATGATATCCGACGGTCGGATAGGTCGAAGGTCTAGAACACCATCCTTAGAATCCATGCGGATATAGTTTCCATATAATTCATCCCCTTGACCATAATGCTTGTAGGACACCTCATAGTTCAACTATCAATTCTGATCAAGTTTTCCACATTGTATTTTAAAATATTAAGTCCATTTAATGGATTATCTTGACCAAGATTTTTCTATATTGAAATATAGTGATCCATTCTTCTCCAACTATTGGAGTGGTTAATTCCATCTTAATCACACTTCGACTTCGTAAGTAGTAGACTATGCTCAGAAGCATTCCATTGCTAAATTAGAAATTTAGTTAGTCTGGTACCAAAGCACAGTGAGTTACTTGTAAGTCACTGAGGTGATCTCCGGTCTAAGGGATACTTATACCTATATCCAATCAGAGATATTTTCGATAGCAAAATGCTTTGAAGTTGGTCACGTTCAATGATGATCTACCCATACGTCTCATCTATTTGCCATACCAGTATCTCCATGCTCTTTGGTTAAGAGGATAACCAACTTATATGGCATATAGTGACTTATGCTTGATTGATGCTGTCATCCTAATTAATAGCCTATTATTTGGTCGTGAACAAATTTAAGGACTAATCAATAAATCCTCTCTTTATTGAAACTAAATAGTCCTAAGGACTTCATAAGAACAATGGAGGTCATTAAAAGATGTAAATTTATGATGAAAAAGATGTCAAAAACTTTTTTATTAATTAATAAATCAATTATAATATCTCAACCGTCAATAATTTGATGATTGGCATTGGGACATAATTTTCAACAATTTTCACTTATCCTAAAGCCACTCGGCATAGTATCTAATACCCATCTTCAACTTATGGTTGTCGAACTCCTTGATTGCTAGGGCTTTAGAGAAGGGGTCGGCTAGGTTCTCCTTTCCATCGATTTTTTGAAGGTTGATGTTACCATGATCCATGATCTCACGAACCAAATAGAAGCAGCATAGAATATGCTTTATCCACTGGTATGCCTTTGGTTCCTTTGCTTGAGCTATGATGCCAATGTTGTTGCAGTAGAGCAGAACTGAACCATCAATGGAGGATGCTACTATGAGCTTGATGATGAACATCCTTAGCCTCACATCTTTCTTTGCTGTATCTGATGCTGCCATGTACTCTACTTCGCAAACAGAGTCTGCCATTGTATACTGCTTGAAACTTTTTCAGTAGATGGTTCTACCATTTAGAGTAAAGATATATCTCGACATACTTTTACTATCATCATGATCAGATTGAAAGCTAAAGTCTGTAAACCCCTCAAGTTTTAGATTTGACTCAGCATAAAGCAACAATTGGTCCTTAGTATTTCTCAAATACTTAAGGATGGTTTTAACCATCTTCCAGTGATTTTCTCCCGAGTCAGATTGGTATCTATTCACTACTCCTAGTGAGTATGCCATATCTGGTCTCGTACATGTCACTGCATACATAATAGATCCCACTGTCGAAGTATATGGGATTCTACTCATACACTCTCTCTCTTCAAGAGTTGTCGGACAATCCTTCATAGAGAGAGAAATTTCATGGCCTATTGAGAGATAGCCCTTTTTGAAATTCTCCATACTGAACTTCTTCAGCATTGTTTCTATGTACGTAGATTGGGATATACCAAGCATCCTTTTAGATCTATCCCTATAGATCTTCATCCCTAGGATGTAGGATGCTTCACCCAAGTCCTTCATAGAGAATTGCAATGACAACCATAGTTTTATTCCTTATAGTATGGGGATATCATTTTCAATTAAGAGAATGTCATCTACGTACAAAATAAGGAATACCACTGCTGGACCATTTGCCCATTTCTAAATGCAGGGTTCTTCTCCATTCTTAACGAAGCAATACGTTTTGATCACTTTATCAGAATGCATGTTCAAACTCCGAGATGCTTGCTTTAATCCATAAATAGATCTCTGAAGCCTGCACACCTTAGACTCATCTGTGGATGTGAAACCCTCAGGTTATTGAAGGGAAATCCTGATTTTCCTGACCAGGTTCGTTCAGATCTGATCAGATCAAGAGATATATTTCAAAATTTTTTCTCTTAGATCTGTATCAGATCAGGGATGCTTCAGATCTGATTCTTATTTATTTAATAAAAATTAAATAAAAAGGATAAATTAAATCACATTCAATTTACCTGAATAGGGTAATCCTATTACCCTGTTGATGATCCTGTTTGCAGCGGAAGGTTCTGGATCAAGCCACGCAAGCGCCTGGCCTCTACCGGTATCCACTCGGACTGGATCTGGAGAACCTCTTCTTCTCTATCACGCCTCCAAAAATCAGATCTGGATCTGATCTGGAGGATCTTCAAAACTCCTTTTGAAGATCAGCAGTCGTCCTTTGCAGCAGCGCAGCCTTCTTGCTTTTGATCGCCTTTCTTGATCTAAATCGCACCAACCAAATCCAAAACACTTTTGGACGTGGAGAGGCAAGGGGAGAAGAGAGTTATGGCATGGAGAAAAGAGGAGGAGAGGCAGCCTTGGGGCGTGGGAAGATTGCTTCTTGATTAATTTTTCATCTGAGTTGGGCGCAGGGTCTATTTATAGACTAAGCGTGATCCAACTCCTCTTCCTCCCAACCAATCACAACCCTTTGTGAAATCAGATCTAAATCTGATTGGTGGGAATAGAGTCCCCTGGATTCCTCCTTAGAGGGTGCCTAAGACCAGTCAAAGTTGGTTCTTAGAAGAACTCTAATTGGAATCCAAAAAGGAGATGGAGTCCTTGTCCAACAAGGACTCCTAGGCGCCTCCAACTTGGGCACACGCCTAGGGTGGCGTGCGCCCTCTCCTTGCCAGGTTCTGGCAGGGGGACAGGCCCCCACCAGCTCTCCAATAGGTGCATGACATGTGGTCAAAAGTCAAAGTGTCAATGGTCAACATTTGACCAGTCAAAGGTAGACTTTTGACCAAAGTCAAAGAACAAGAAATGGCAGGTGACCAAAAATGGCAGGTAATGTCTTACAAATAAGACAACCTTTTCTGACTTGGACAACCTCCAGTCAGACCATATGAAGGCCTCTGTTTGAGCACAAACTCCTTTGGCTCAGTCAGGACAACTTATTTATGATAGCAAAAGAAGAACGTTAGGTTCAATCGAGTGCTAGCACGATTTCCTTGAACCTAATTGAATCTCATTCAGATCAATTGAACTAGATCAGTTCAATTGATGATCACCAGATTCAAACCCTTGTTTGTGTGACCCAGTTAGGTTCAGTTCTGTATGGTAATGGGATATGTCATGATCTCTATCATCGACATCATCGAAACTCCTTTCGATGGATCAGAACTCTTCTGATTCGAACAGCTAGAATGATCGATCATCTAAATCATTCTAATTGCTCCCAAAATCCACCAGTGACACCTAGCAGTATATGGTGGCAACCCATCAGAGCTGAATGCGAACCTCTTGGTGCAGCTACCTGTGTGATTAAGTTCTTCTATCTTGAGCCCCGATCAGATTAGGGTTAAGGTGAACTCGTCAAACCCTAGTCTCTGTCATATGATGTAATCATTCGATTCGAGTCCAATGTGAAAATCTAAATAGAAACTCTTTCTATTATTTCACTCTGCCATGGCCATGGGCTTCTGGACTTGATTCTCATGATCATCATAGGGCTGCTCCTCTACCACCGAGGTAGATAGATTCCATCTTGATGCAATCCAGTTCCTACAATGAACATGCTATAGCCAACATACACCTCAGGGTTCCATATGGCTAGGAGACCGAGTAATGGTGTAGTCAAACTATAACACCCTCAAGGTGAACTGCCGATGCATCTCAGGTCAAAGAACCAGACACACTACTGCAGCATCGAGTCAGTCATTGACGAGAAGGTAGACTCCCTAATGACTACTCGAGGTGGTCACGCTCAGTGCCCTCGTTCTCTAACGAGTACCTGTACTCTCGCTCCGGTGTCTCCACACCGTAGACTCAAGACTCATCTACTAAAGAGAAGCGATTGTACACCAACCTTCCGGATCAATCACCATCCTCGTGATGATCCTATGGTCGGGAGCATTTTATGAGTTAATAATGATTATTCATGTCTTAAATTTTCAACTCTTGAAAATATGAATTATCATTACCATTAACTCAAAGGATGTATCACAGACACTAAATACACATATGTGATAGAAAATAACCCATTTTATTGATTTATAGTCAAAATTATAATTTTGCCCCTAGAAGTGTATTACAAGTGTCAGCCAATTCTGGCTTCTAGGGCACATATATCTAACAATCTCCCACTTGTCCTAAAGCCAATTGGCTACAAGTCTAAGTCCCATCTTCTCAAGGTGGGCTTCGATCTTCTGCTGGCCCAACGGCTTTGTAAGTGGGTCTGCCACATTATCTGTGGAGTTGACTCTCTTGACCTCAACGTAACCTTTCTCGAGGTAATCGCGGATGAGATGGTATCGCCGCTCAATGTGCTTGGATTTCTGGTGAGACCTCGGCTCCTTAGCAAGGGCTATGGCGCCATTGTTGTCGCAGTATAGAGGAATGGCATCTGATGGCATTACTCCAATTTCTGCAGCAAACTTCTTGTACCAGAATGCTTCCTTTGCAGCCTCTGATGCAGCGATATATTCTGCTTCCATGGTGGAATCTGCTATCACAGTTTGCTTGGAACTCTTCCAGCTGACAGCTCCACCATTGCACACAAACAGACTTCCAGATGTCGACTTTCGATCATCTATATCGGACATGAAAGTCCGAGTCTGTGTATCCCTGGACTTGGAGTTCTCCATTACCAAAGACCAACATCATATCCTTAGTTCTTCTCAAGTACTTAAGGATACATTTCACAGAAGTCCAGTGTTCTTCACCTGGATTTGACTGATATCTGCTTGTGACACTCACAGCATGGGCTATATCAGGTCGTGTACATAGCATGGCATACATGAGGCTCCCTATTGCAGAAGCATAAGGGATCTTGCTCATGCGTTCTATTTCCTCAGGTGTGCTAGGGCACATCTTCTTGGAAAGATGAATACCATGTCTGAAGGGTATTAATCCCCTCTTAGAGTTTTCCATACTAAACCTCTTTAGTACTTTCCTCTATGTACATCTTCTGTGAAAGTCCTAGCATCCTATTCGGTCTATCCCTATAGACCTTAATTCCTAGAATAAAGGATGCTTCACCTAGGTCTTTCATGGAGAATTCCTTGGACAACCACATCTTGACTGATGTCAACATGGGAATATCATTCCCAATAAGGAGGATGTCATCCACGTACAATACGAGGAAGACAACAGCGCTCCCACTGACCCTTTTGAAAACACATGGTTCCTCTTCATTTTTGATGAAACCAAACTTTTTGATCACATCATTGAAACGAGTGTTCCAGCTCCGAGATGCTTGCTTAAGTCCATATATGGACCTTTGCAGCTTGCAAACCTTGTGATCAGTATCACTGGATGTGAAACCTAGCGGCTGTTCCATATAGATATCTTCCTCAAGATATCCATTTAGGAATGCCGTTTTCACGTCCATTTGCCATATTTCATAATCGAAATAGGCTGCAACAGCAAGCAATGTGCGGATGGATTTTAGCATAGCCTACTGGGGAAAAGGTATCCTGATAGTCAATGCCTTCACGTTGACTATAACCTTTTGCCACTAGTCTAGCCTTGAATGTCTCCACATTCCCATCTGCACCAATCTTTCTCTTGAAGATCCATTTACACCCAATAGGTACTATACCTTCTGGTGGATCTACCAAGGTCCAGACTTGGTTTGAGTGCATCGAGTCAATTCTCTGACTGCATTGCCTCTAGCCATTTCTCGGAGTCGATATCTGATATCGCCTCGTTGTAGGTTTTGGGATCATCACCATGAGCACCATTACCTATGAGGAACATTTCCTCTACTTTCCTCTGAAATAATACCTAAGTATCTTTCAGGGGGACGGGAAAACTCTTTCCGATCTACGAGGTGGAGGAGGTAGTGTTCTTATTGGCTCAACCTGATTTGGTTCCAACTTGGTCCTTAGCTCGTTCTGCTTGTGAGACTTTCTCATCAAGCTTAATCTGCTTTCCAATGCCGCTATCTTGAATAAACTATTTTTCAAGAAAGATGGCATGTCGACTCACAATCACATTGTGGTCTTCTGGAATGTAGAAATAGTATCCTAATGACTCTTTAGGATATCCTATGAATCGAGCTCTAAAGGACCTAAACTCTAACTTGTCCGCTTGTTGTCTTTTGACATGAGCCGGACAACCCCAAATTCTGAGATGACTCAGACTTGGTTTCTTACCGTGCCATATCTCATACGGTGTGGTAGGAACGGTTTTAGAGGGAACCCTATTCAGTAGATAAATTGAAGTTAACAATGAAGTGTCCCCAAAGAAAATCAGGGAGGTCTGTGAAGCTCATCATGGATCGAACCATATCCAATAGAGTCCGATTTCTCCGTTCTGAAACCCCGTTGAGTTGAGGTGTTCCTGGTGGAGTCCATTGAGAGACTATGCCATTTTCCTTAAGATAGTCTAGGAATTCCCGGCTAAGGTATTCACCTCCTCGATCTGATCGAAGAACCTTAATGGGTTTTCCAGTTTGTTTTTCTACTTCATGTCTGAATTCTTTGAACTTTTCAAAAGCTTCAGACTTGTGTCTCATAAGATACACATACCCATACCTAGACAGATCATCGGTAAAGGTAATGAAGTAGACAAAATTGCCTCTAGCCGGCACATCAAATGGGCCGCACACATCAGTATGTACTAGGGCAAGGAGATCTGTGGCCCTCTCCCCATGTCCAACAAAAGGGAGTTTAGTCATTTTGCCTTGAAGACAAGATTCACAAGTTGGATATGACTCGGAAGTCAATGGACTCAATAGCCCATTTTTCTCCAATTTGTTGATCCTATCTTCTGCTATATGACCTAATCTCAGGTGCCATAGATATCTGTCGTTTGGACTATCCCTAGGTCGTTTGGCATTCACGTTTTGCTCGATAGTTAGAACAGGTACATCAATATGTAGCTGATAAAGACCATTAATAAGGAAACCATTTGCAATTTTATTTCTTTCATAAAGAATGTTACAATGGTCCTTAAAGAAGGTGATCACATAACCTTCTTGTGCTAAGCATGAAACAGAAATCAAATTCCTGCTAGCTGCAGGCACATAATAACAGTCTTTCAAAACTAAGTCTAAACCAGATGGTAATCGAAGAGGGTATGTTCCCACGGCTACTGCAGCAACTCTTGCTCCATTACCGACGCGTAGGATCATGTCTCCATCCCTCAGCCTCCTGCTATCCTCAAGACCCTGCATAGAAGTGCACAGATGAGCACTAGAATCCAGAGTCAAGCACCCAACTGGATGCAGAAGAAACCGTAAGGTTAGACTCAATAACGAGCATACCTCCAGAAGGACCTTCCTTCTTGTTCTTCAGGGTGGCCAGGTAAGTAGGGCAGTTCCGCTTCCAATGGCCGTCGCTGTTGCAATGGAAACACTTTCCTTTGCCATCGACCTTCTTCTTCGGTTCTGCCTTCTTCTTCTTTGATCCTTCCTACCTTTTGCTTTTTCACAGACTTCTTTTTCTTTCCATAAGACTTTCTTTTGGAAGAAGTCCGTTCCATAGCAAGAACTGAGCCTTTAGAACCTTTCATAGAAAGCTCAGCGGTAACCAGCATATTCATTCAACTCGGCCAAGGAATTTTGAAGTTTATGCATGTGGTAATTCATGATGAATTGCCCATATGCATCAGTCAAGGATTGCAGAATAATATCATTCTGCAAGTCCAAGTCCAACTTCACACCGAGCTTCTCAAGCTCTTCCATGTCCTTGATCATTGTCAGACAGTGATCTTGGACTGACTGCCCATCACGCATCTTAGCCTTAAAAAGTCGTTTCGTGACTTGATATTTGGCTGCGCGACTCTGTTCACCAAACATCTCCTGCAGGTGAGCCAACATTTGGCGAGCAGTCCCGATATCTTCATGTTGGCGCTGGAGCTCATCAGACATCGAGCCCAACATGTAGTATCTGGCCTTATTGTCTTCGTCAATCCATTTTTCCAGAGACGCTCTCTGTTCAGTGGATGGACGAGCTGGTAAGGTGGGAGGGTCCTGGTCCAAAACATGTGTTAACTTCTCGGAACCCAAAACAATTTTGTAGTTCCTGAGCCAATCTTTATAATTGGGTCCAGTCAGTCTATGTGTGTCTAGGATACGTGCCAGTGGGTTGGACGCAGACATTTTCCTGTAGAGAGTCAAAGATTCTAGTTAGATACTGTAATTTTGACTTGACCAATTTGTTTAGGGATTTTATTTTTAAACAAATTAGCTCCCACTATTTTCTCGGATCCCTACACTCCCTCTGTAGAGATGCGAAAATCTCCGCGATTGATGATTTCTAGTGGGTGGTGCGGTCTCACCAACTGACTCATCACCTCACCTAACAGTTATTGGTGATGGGTTAGCCAATGAGTGAACAACTCTTGTTCAATGATTCTCTAATCATGGTGCACCCAAACTTGGTCTCTAATTCATGAATCTCACCGTATCCGGAATATTGATCCACTCCTTAGTTAAGTCAGACCCACCATTTGCATAGACTGGGTTCCTAATTGGGTCTCTCACCGTATCCGGAATATTGAGCCCAACTCATCCTCCAGCCCATAGCATCCAATGCCTAATAGACATGGTTGCGTCTTCCCGGTGCAACTGAGCCACTGTATCCAGCCGAGAACAATCAACCCCGGGAAGGGCCCGCACATCTACAATGGTGGAAGACCTCGGACTTAATCTTTTCTTAGGGAGAATTGATTCAGGTCTCATTAAACTAGACTTGGCTTAGTCATAACAATTATGACTAACCTAGTGGCATGGGTTCAGCTCGGATTATTGACCACCTCAGATCAGAACTGTGTCAACAGATATGGCCAGGTAAGTGAGACCGGTGGAAGGAATATGCCGTTAACTCGCACAAGAACGCATTCAGGTCGAGTAGCTTCCAATTAAAAACCAGTCGGTCGTCTGTGCCAAACTTACCTTAGACACCAAATTGTTGAGTCAGAACCAATTGGGTTAGCCTACAATCCAGACTCTAACCTCTGAGCCTAATTAGGTCTTGCTTGATCGTGACTCGATCTTGACCCAGACTTAATCCTATTAGGCTGGTCAATTTAAGCATTGTTGATCCCATCTAACCAACTCTTGATTCGGTTTGATCAACCGCTTAGACCTAATTGAGCTACCCAAGCCCGAACCCAGTATTATGAATATGTCTTAGATCTGAAATTCTCAATTTTAGACCTAATTAATATTCCATAAACTTAATTCTTAATTAAGTAGGGTTCATAAACAAAATATGCACAATAAATCCTAGGGTTTCAGGATCTAGGGTTTTGCAGAAAGTAAGTTTTGGGTTTCTGATTAAGGACGAACGCGCAGCACCCCTACACATCATAAGAACACCCCATCGAATGGGAAGAGAGGGCCTTTAAACCCTTCTTCGTTCTTATGACCGGACGGCCAAGAGGAACGCCTTAATCAGGAACATTCAATAAACATTCAATACTACAAAACAGTTATAGATCTATATCATATATCTCATATACAAATTTAGATCTAATCATGGCATATTTTGCATACATCTCATGTATCATAATCATGCATGTTTTCAGATCTAAATTATCACATAATAATCTAAAAAATTAGATTTAAATTGATCTAATCAAAATAAATTCTAATCTAGACAATTATGTAGAACTATTCTACAACTAGTCTAGTCATGCATCTATCATATCTCATATGATATTTAAAATTAAATAATTTTTATTTGCTGTTTATCAGATGTTATTATAACACTTATAATATCAGAAAACAGTAAATAAGAAGATCTAAAATATGATTTAATCATATTAAATCAAAGACATGCAAAACTATTCTATAGAACTATTCTATTCTAGAACTAGTCATGCATATCTTCATGTAATCTTAGATCCAAATCATTTAATTTTAATTTTCCTGATTTCAGATCTGATCACATCTCATGTGACATCTGAAATCATGTTATTTTTAATTAAAATAAAATTAAAAATCAGATCTAAACAATTTTTAGAACCATGGCTCTGATACCACTTGAAGGGAAAATCCTGATTTCCCTGACCAGGTTCGTTCAGATCTGATCAGATCAAGAGATATATTTCAAAAATTTTTTCTCTTAGATCTGTATCAGATCAGGGATGCTTCAGATCTGATTCTTATTTATTTAATAAAAATTAAATAAAAAGGATAAATTAAATCAACATTCAATTTACCTGAATAGGGTAATCCTATTACCCTGTTGATGATCCTGTTTGCAGCGGAAGGTTCTGGATCAAGCCACGCAAGCGCCTGGCCTCTACCGGTATCCACTCGGGCTGGATCTGGAGATCCTCTTCTTCTCTATCACGCCTCCAAAAATCAGATCTGGATCTGATCTGGAGGATCTTCAAAACTCCTTTTGAAGATCTGCAGTCGTTCTTCGCAGCAGCGCAGCCTTCTTGCTTTTGATCTCCTTTTCTTGATCTAAATCGCACCAATCCAAATCCAAAACACTTTTGGACGTGGAGAGCAAGGGGAGAAGAGAGTATGGCGTGGAGAAAAGGGAGAGAGGCAGCCTTGGGGCGTGGGAAGATTGCTTCTTGATTATTTTTTCACTTGGGCGCTGGGTCTCTTATATAGACTAAGCGTGATCCAAGTCATCTTCCTCCCAACCAATCACAACCCTTTGTGAAATCAGATCTAAATCTGATTGGTGGGATTAGAGTCCCCTGGATTCCTACTTGGAGAGTGCCTTGGACCAGTCAAACTGGATTCTTAGAAGAACTCTCATTGGAATCCTAAAGGGAGATGGAGTCCTTGTCCCACAAGGACTCCATGTCGCCTCTTACTTGGGCTCACGCCACCCTTGGCGTGCGCCCTTCTCCTTGCCAGGTTCTGGCAGGGGGACAAGCCCCCACCAGCTCTCCAATAGGTGCATGACATGTGGTCAAAAGTCAAAGGGTCAATGGTCAACGTTTGACCAGTCAAAGGTAGACTTTTGACCAAAGTCAAAGAACAAGAAATGGCAGGTGACCAAAAATGGCAGGTAATGTCTTACAAATAAGACAACCTATTCTGACTTGGACAACCTCCAGTCAGACCATAATGAAGGCTTCTGTTTGAGCACAAACTCCTTTGGCTCAGACAGGACAACTTATTTATGATAGCAAAAGAAGAACGTTAGGTTCAATCGAGTGCTAGCACGATTTCCTTGAACCTAATTGAATCTCATTCAGATCAATTGAACTAGATTCAGTTCAATTGATGATCACCAGATTCAAACCCTTGTTTGTGTGACCCAGTTAGGTTCAGTTCTGTATGGTAATGGGATATGTCATGATCTCTATCATCGACATCATCGAAACTCCTTTCGATGGATCAGAACTCTTCTGATTCGAACAGCTAGAATGATCGATCATCTAAATCATTCTAATTGCTCCCAAAATCCACCAGTGACACCTAGCAGTATATGGTGGCAACCCATCAGAGCTGAATGCGAACCTCTTGGTGCAGCTACCTGTGTGATTCAGTTCTTCTATCTTGAGCCCCGATCAGATTAGGGTTAAGGTGAACTCGTCAAACCCTAGTCTCTGTCATATGATGTAATCATTCGATTCGAGTCCAATGTGAAAATCTAAATAGAAACTCTTTCTATTATTTCACTCTGCCATGGCCATGGGCTTCAGGACTTGATTCTCATGATCATCATAGGGCTACTCCTCTACCACCGAGGTAGATAGATCCCATCTTGATGCAATCCAGTTCCTACAATGAACATGCTATAGCCAACATACACCTCAGGGTTCCATATGGCTAGGAGACCGAGTAATGGTGTAGTCAAACTATAACACCCTCAAGGTGAACTGCCGATGCATCTCAGGTCAAAGAACCAGACACACTACTGCAGCATCGAGTCAGTCATTGACGAGAAGGTAGACTCCCTAATGACTACTCGAGGTGGTCACGCTCAGTGCCCTCGTTCTCTAACGAGTACCTGTACTCTCGCTCCGGTGTCTCCACACCGTAGACTCAAGACTCATCTACTAAAGAGAAGCGATCGTACACCAACCTTCCGGATCAATCACCATCCTCGTGATGATCCTATGGTCGGGAGCTATTTATGAGTTAATAATGATTATTCATGTCTTAAATTTTCAACTCTTGAAAATATGAATTATCATTACCATTAACTCAAAGGATGTATCACAGACACTAAATACACATGTGTGATAGAAAATAACCCATTTATTAATTATAGTCAAAATTACAATTTTGCCCCTAGAAGTGTATTACAAGTGTCAGCCAATTCTGGCTTCTAGGGCACATATATCTAACAGTTATATCATATACACCTCTTCAGTTAGCTCTCTATTTAGGAAAGCTGCCTTCACATCCATCTACCAGATCTCATAGTCTAGGTGGACAGCTATTGCAAGCATTATCCAAATGGATTTGAGCATTTCTACTGGGAAGAATGTCTCGTCATAGTTAATACCATAATGTTGACAATACCCCTTGACAACCAGATGGGCTTTATAGGTCTCCTTCTTTCCATCTGCGCCTCTTTTCTTTTTGAATATCCATTTACATCCAATGGATTTAACCCCTTCAGGTGGGTCAACTAATATCCATACATCATTGACCTTCATGTAATCAATTTTGGATCTCATGGCTTCTTGCCATTTCTCAGAGTCTGCTCTCTGCATTGCATCCATATAAGTGATCAGGTCCCATCATTCTCATCGAGTTTGATGGGACCACCATCTTAGACCAAGAATCCATAGTATGTATCCGGATGGCACGGTACTCTATCGCATCGCCTTAATGATGCAGGTTCACTAGGCTTCGAATCTGATTTGATCAAATCCGACAGGTTCAACATTCTGTGTCAGACTTTCTACCTGTTGAACTTCATCAAGTTTAACCTTAGAGGCAACAGTTCCTTCAGTAAAGAACTTCTTTTCCAAAAAGATTATCCTAAGGCTAACGAACATCTTTTGTTCATCAATTGGTAGAAATAGTATCCTTTGATCACTTTTACGTACCCTATAAGTGCGCACTTGTCAGACCTAGGTATAAGTTTATCTGTAATTAATCATTTGATATAAGCCAGGCACCTCCAGACCTTGAGGTGTGAAAGTGCTAGCTTACGTTCTGTCCATATCTTATGTGAATTTTTAACCATAGATTTACTTGGAACTTTGTTTAAAAGATAGCAAGCCGATTCGAGTGCATATTCCTAGAGGGATATCGGCAAGCTGGCAAAACCCTTCATGGATCGAAGCATGTCTAACAGTGTCCAATTCCTCCTTTCAGATATACCATTATGCTATGGTGTTCTTGGAGAAGTCCATTGGGCGAGAATCCCATTCTCTTTCAGATATGTGAAAAACTCACCAGAAAGGTATTTTCCTCCTTGATCAGATCAAAGAGTTTTAACACTCTTTCTAATTTATTTTTCTACTTCACTTCAGAATCATTTGAACATTTCAAACGAATCTGACTTATGTTTCATCAGATAGACATATCCAAATCTGGATAGATCATCTATGAAAGTGATGAAGTAGACGTATCCACCTTTGGCACTAGTACTCATTGGACCACATACATTAGTATGTACTAGTCCTAAGAGTTCAATAGCTCTCTCAGACTTAGTCATTTTACCAAGAAGACAGGATTCATAGGTTGGAAGTGATCCATAATTACTAAGTTCAAGGTTACCCTCTTAAGCCAACCTGCTTATCATGTTCTTGTTTATATGACCCAGCCTATAGTGCCATAAATAGATATCCATCACATTATCTAATCTAGGATGTTTGCTAGTTAAATAAACTATATTAACATGTTGTGATAATATATATACACCATTATTCAATTATCCATAAAAAGCAGTAATACCATTCATAATGACATTACAAACTCATTTTTTTATTTAAATTTCATAATTATTCATGGGCAAAATTCCTACAAAAATAATATTTAAAAAAAAATTAGGACAGAAATGATAATCACTAAGAACAACGGTATGAAATTCAAATACAAGTTTCAATATTTCTAAAGCTAGAACTAGAATTGGTCTTCCATCTCCAACATTCAGAAATCTCTCACCTTACTCAAATCTTCTACTGACCTGCAACCCCAGCAATGAGTTTCAAATATGATTAGGGCTTTTGGTATCCAATACCTAATTGGTAATATCACACACAGAGAAATTACAAGGATTTATCATATAAATACCTTGCCTAGCAACAGCTAGTTTCTTTCTCTACCTATTCGGATCCAGGAAAGCAAAGTACTGAGGACAGTTCTTCTTTCAGTGCTTTCTCTTCTTACAGAAGAAGCATTCGACTTGACTCTTATCGGGCTTGAATCTTTGGGTCGAGCCTGCATGGATGTCCTAGCCTAAACATGCATCTTCTTGGCTTTCTTCTTCTTCTTCTTCTTCCCTTTTTCCAAAGGGTCGAGAATGAGAAGATGAACTTCCCACTAAGTTCACCGACTCTTTGTGGAGCTAGTGATCCTTCTCAAAGTTTTGAAGTAACTCCAGTAACCCATGGTAGTCAACTTCAGGCTTTGACATTCTATAATGTGTAAGGAATGGGAGATAAGACTTGGGTAGTGAGTTTAGTATTGCATCTTTCTCAAGTTGTTTGTGCAAGAAAAAGCCGAGCTTGTTCAAGCGCTCTATTAGCTTGACCATGTACAGTATGTGATCAGTGATAGAGGCTCCATCCCACATTCTGGCATTGAATAGGGTGCAACTAGTCTTGTGCCTCTCAACTTCATCGGGTGTGCCAAAAGAATCCTCCAACACTTGGAGCATTTTATTTGGCTGAGCTATCTCAAACCTGCGATTGAACTCATCGTTCATCGTAGCCAGCATAATGCAGCGCACCGTGGTTTGATCACGGAGCCACTTCTAATAAGTGTCTCTAACTGTTCCTCGTGTATTGGTAGCTGGCTCCTTAGGTACAGGATCCGTCAGCACAAATAGGATCCGTTCATACTCTAGGAAAATCTTCAACTTTTGGTACTAGCTACCAAAGTTGGATCCCACCAACTTATCATTATTCAACTATGATCAGAGCAATAGGAAAGTGGCCATATCTGCACAAAAATAAAACATAATCTAATTAGTAATTAATTTATTAAACCTAGATATTTGCACTTTAATCAAAAGTGTCCCCCACTATTTGATTCAAATTGATAGCCTCTACCTCTAATTTGTGGAATTATCCTATGTCCATAGTGGGTACTAAAATCCACATAGACTGTACACAAGCCCAACTTTGGTTGGCCCATCAATGTACATCTAAGGGTAGGTTCATAACCAATTATTTCTCCAAATAATTTTTAGTAATTAAATTTTGCCCCAGGCCCAGATCAGTTGGCTTTGGCCTTCTTTGAAAAGGGTTCAGTTAGGTCCAACCATTAACATGACCATACTTGACCCATCCTACCAATGAATGATCAGGCCCAACTTTGGTTGGCTCACATAACCACCATTTTGAAAGATGTATCCAAGAGATCATATAATGAATGATAATTTCATCAACCAATGAGCACCAGACCTTTGGGCCTCCAATGATTATCCAAATGATGGATCCATTATCATCCACTTTAATGGAAGGCTATGATCTAGTTATCATATAACTATTTCATTTTGTGGACCTAAAAATTTTAGAGTATTTATTTATAGAAGTGAGTAGGTCAGATTAACCAACTTGTCATGATCCTCCCACTGGCTTCATCAAGTCAGCTTAAGGGAGACCACTAACAGTCTGGTCTAGGAGCACCTAAATCAGTCACACTGATTTACCTAGCTGACATGGGTCAACTCAAATTATTAAGTGATCTGATCAAAACTCAATCTCACCAAGAAGGCCAGGTAAGTGAGATCGATGGAAGGGTCTACCAAAGCTTGCTTTAGACAACATCGAAAATGGCCAGGTAAGCGGGCTATCAATTAAAAACCATCAGTCGTATGTGCCAAACTTATGTTAGACATCAACTGATTTACTTAGTCTTGATTAGATCAACATAACAGTTTGAACTAGACCTCTTAGCCAAGAATCAAGTCTATTTAGTTCTTGTTAAAGACATGGACTTGACCAACTATAACTACTATAATTGATCTAGAGAATCCTTAACCTAATCTAAAACAACAATTGATTAGATTTAGTCAATTCTCTAATTAAGTCCATTCTTTAATCTAACCTTAGGTCTACCCAATTAATGGATCTAATCCCCACTAACCCATTAACCCAATGTATTATGATTCGTGTTATAGGATCTTCAATTTACAATCCTAGAACCTAATCAAACAATTTCTTAATTCTTAATTAAGTTTTGGGCTAAGGTTTGGGGTTTGGCTTTTCAAAAATAATTTTTATATTTATAAAATATTTTTATGATATGATTTTATCAACCAAGTTTTATGTTTGATTCATAATCAGTATACAAGTAAAATAAACATAAAACTATATTAGATCTAATCTAAATAGGTTCATGTAATTGAAACAGTTTCAATAATAATGAGTCATAAATCTTTCTAGATCAAATATAACATATTTATGATGATTGAAATCAGATTAAAATAGTTTTAATCAGATCATAAAATCTCTTAGATCTAATCTAAAATTTTATGATTAATATTTTAGATCAGCACATACTAGGACAATCTATCCATTATAAGGGATAAACCTTATGGCAGGACAACCTTATGGTAGTCTATGCAATCTAAAATATTTTATTTTTATATTAAAAATTATTTTAAATCTATTAAATAATAAATAAAATTAGATCAAATCTAATAAATTTTTGATTAGAGTCAGATCATCACGAACTAGGACAACCTTTTTACTCTATGGGGTAAACCTTATAGTAGGACAACCTTATGACAGTTTGTGAGATCTAAATATTTTAATTTTAGATTTAATAATTATATTTTAAATCAGATCTAATCTAAAAAATAATTTAAACATGCATAAAAATCATGTAATAAGAACCTAGGCTCTGATACCAATTGTAGGAACCAAATCTAGGGCTTTAGGATTAGATCTCGAAACTTTTTCAAGATCAGATGGTGAAAGATTAAAATCAATCAAAATTAATCTAAAATATTCTAGACCTAAGATCTTATTATATGATTATTTTATGATATTTAAATAAAAAATTAAGAATTAAACAAGAAAGAAAAGGTTGATCATATCAACCTAGATCTATACTACATCTAATGCAGCTATCAAATAATAGATTGGATCAATTACCTGAGCAAGTTAGATGTTCTAACTTACTAATCCAGATTTGAGGATGAAGTCATGGGTCGTACATGCATCCGGCCTCTAGGAGTCATCCATACGAGCCCACAAACACGATTAGAGATCCTGATGCAGGAAATCAGCACAGTGTGCTAGCACTGTGCTGATCCTTCTTCGATGGTCGATCTAATGCTTCCTTCTTTGAAACATGGACACTCCAAAATGCCACAAGGAAGAGAAGAAGATTTGTGATGTCAAGAAACCTCTCAAAAGCTCACAAAAAGGGAGGAAGAGATCTAGAACAAAAACCCTAGAAGAAGACCCTCTTCTTCTTTTTTGTTCTTTTTCTAGGCATCCTGATTTATGCTTTTAATATCTTCATGATCTAGATGAATTTTTCTTTGATTTCTTTACACCTAAGAGATATCTCAACTGTATACAATCCACAAAAATTATAGTAAAAAATTCCCTTTAAATAAAGAGATATGCAAAGTCCAAGTTAGGTAAAAAACATAGACCAGGAAGGACCAAATAAGGGAAGTTGTTGGTGTGCCCAACTCTTGGGCGCCCCACCCTTTCTTCCTGCCATGGACCAGCAAGGGAGGACATAAATAAACCCAAAAAAAATTGTGTGAGAGAGAGAGAAAAATAAGGGAGGTGGCAGCATGAAGCGAAGGAGGACTTTTAGTTGACTAGGAATTCTATCTCATAGAATCCTAAGCAAAATCAACTTCCCCTTTTGACTTGGACATGCAACAAACTTCCATATGAGAAATAGAAGAGAGAAAGGGGGCGTGAGAAGCCTTTGGGCATGGATAATTTCATGTAAACACATAAAGAGAAAGGGGTGGGGTGTGAGGATTAGGTGGCGTAAGGAATAGGGGAGTCCTAGTCACACTAGGACTCCTATTTTGACCTGATCAAACAAGATCTTTTAACCAAATAAAAATAAGAGTAACCAAACCCAATTAAATAAGGCCCTAACCTATTAAAAAACTTATTTAAATAAGATAAAATTATATTTAATTTTGATTTATTTTTTAATCAAAATAAAAAATTGGGTTGACCCAAGTCCTAGTAAGACTAAGACTAGTTCTTTTTTCCATTTGGCTTATCCAATAAACCAATTTGATTTGATCCAATCAAGCCTAAATCAAATCTAATTAAATTATATTTAATTAAACTTAATCTCAGTCTACTGATTTAATCAAATTAAGCTAATTAAAGATTAAATTGCTAATCAATCCTCCTATAACACTTGCACTAGGTCAAACATCAACTGTACTGATCGTTTAACCCTAAAATGATTCTAAATCGCTGATCAACCATCCAATCGGAATGTAAATTCTAATGTGTGTGATCTCATAGGTTTGAACTTAAGTTAGTAGCATAAGAATAAATTTTTGTATCAATCAAAGTGACCATTCAGCAATGATGCCCAACAATCGGATAGGTCGAAGGTGTAGAACACCATCCTTAGAACCCATGTGGATATAGTTTCTATATAATTCATCTCCTTGACCATAATGCTCGTAGGATACCTCAGAGTTCAACTATCAATTCTAATTAGGTTGTCCACATTGCATTTCAAAATATCAAATCCATCTGATGGATTACCCTGGCTAAGATTTTGCTATATTGAAATATAGTGATACATTCTTCTCCAACACTTGAAGTGGTCAATTCCATCTTGATCACACTCTAACTTTGCAAGTACTTGACTATGCCCAGAAGCCTTTCATTGTTGAATTAGAAATTCGATTAGTCTGGTACTAAAGCACGGTGAGTTGCTTGCAAGTCATTGAGGTAATCTCAGGTCTAAGGGATACTTAAACCTATATCCCATCAGAGACATTCTCGACAGCAGAATGTTCTAGAGTTGGTCACGTTCAATGATGATGTATCCATACATCTCATTTGTATGCCATACTAGTATCTCCATACTTCTTGGTTAAGAGGACAATCAATCTATATGTCATATAGCGATCTATGCTCGATAGATGATGTCATCCTAATTAACAGTCTATCATTTGGTCGTGAATGAATTTAAGGACTAATCAATAAATCCTCTATTTATCAAAACTAAATAGTCCTAAGAACTTCATCATAATAATAGAGTTCATTAGAAGATATAAACTTGTGATGAAAAAGTTGCCAAAAATATTTTTATTAATTAAATCAATTACAATATCTCAACCATCAACTTGCTGATGATTGGCTTTGGAACACAATTCCCAACACAAAGGATATTACTTCTATCTAGCTATTGAATAAAAGCTGTTTGTTAGCCTTAAGGTAGTCCTTTTAAAAAAGATGTTTCTTGGTGAAGAAACTAATGCCTCTATGATCGATCTTGTGGAAGTTCGGTAGATGGAAAAACTGACACTTTTAGTTGAACTTGAATCGGATTTGATTAGATCAGATCTTAAGCCTATTGTACCTGCACCTTTATGATGGTCTGGTAGAGTACCACATCAGTCAGACAGATACTATAATTTTTTCAACTAGGATAGTGATGCTATCGGACTCGATGAGAATGAGAAAGATTCGATCACCTACATGGATGAAATGCAGAGACCCGACTATGGAAAAATCTCATTTTCTGCTGCAGGATCATCTAGATCTGAGGTAGATTTTTCAAATAAAAATTTTTATGATTTGATCAGATCTAAGAGTTCTTAGATCTGATCAAGGTGATCTAATATTAAATAAAAAAATTAAATCTATGTAAGAAACATCTGATGTACCTAATTAGTGTAATCTGATTATCCTAATGATGATCTCGATACTCCTGATGTTCTGGATCGAGCCTCGCATGTGCCTAGCCTCTATCAGAGTCCACTCAAGCAGGATCAGGGGGTCTTCTCCTTCTAAATTAATGTTCAAAAGGTCAAATCTAGATTTAATTAAAAGTTCTTCAAAAACTCTTCTAAAGAAGCAGCAGTCATCTCTTGTAGTAGTGCTGCATTCTTCTTGATCTGGGCTCCAATCTTCCATGGACCGCTCTTGGATTTATGCCCAACTCCTTGGGCATGGAGAAGTGAGAGAGTGGATTAGAGGGAGGCATGGAAGAGAGGAGGGCAGCCTTGTAGCATGGTGGATGGGCAAAGACTCACAAACCTTGGTGCAGATAGGATTTAAATAAACCCTACTGCATGATGCAGTGCCACATAACCTTGGCCAATCAGAGATCTTTATTTAATCAGAACTAAATCTGATTGGTGGGGTGATGTCATCTAATCATATTAGATAAGAGACCACTCAAAGTCTCCTTAATGATGTTGGCACCAAAGAGTTCAAGGCTATCAAGTTACCCTGGAGTCCCATCTATACGGGACTCCATCCTTATCCAAATGGTGTGCATGCCTAGGGTGGCGTGTGCCCTCATTCTTTTCTCTTTTAGCAATGGGACAAGAGCCCCAAGTGCTCTCCAATGGGCGCATGCCACATGGCCCTATGTCCAAGTGTCCAGGATCAATTGTTGACCCTTGTCTAGAAACTAGAAAATAGTAGGCGACAGAAATTGGTAGGTATTGTCTTAAATTCATCTATTGAATTAAGACAATCTCTTTCTGAGCTGGACAAGCTCCAGTCAGACAACGACAAGATTTTTGAGTGAGCCCAAATAGATTTGGCTTAGTCGAGATGAACCAAAATGATTATAGAATGAGAATGTTAGGCTCAATCATGTGCTAGCATGATTTTCTTGAACGTAATTGGATCCAATCCAAATCAATCAATCTAGGTTAGTCTAATTGATGACATCTAGATCCAAACCCTTGTTTGTGTGATTCAGTTTGATTCAACTTCATATCATAATGAGATATGTGATGATCTTTATCATCGACATCATCAAAACATCTTTCGATGGATCAGAACTTTTTCAATTCGTGCAATTAGAATGATCAATCATCAAGATCGTTCTAATTGCTCCCAAAATCCACTAGTGACACCTAGCAGTATATGCTGGCAAGGCATTAGAACTATAAGCAAATCTCTTGGTGTAGCTACCTGTGTGATTGGATTCTTTTATCCTGAGGTTCAACAGGATTAGGATTAAGGTAAACTCATCAAACCCAACAACCGTCATATGAATTAATCATTTGATTCAAGTCCGATATGAAGTCTAATAGAAACTCTCTCTATCATCTTCATATTGTCATGGCAATGGACTTATGGACTCGATTCTCAAGGTTATCATAGGGCTACTCCTCATCTATTGAGGTACATAGATCTCCTATTGGTACAATCGAATTCATACAATGAACATGCTGTAGCCAACATACACCTCGAGATTTCAAATGGCTAGGAGATCGAGTTATGGTGGAGTCAAACTGTAACACCCTAAAGATGAACTATCATTACACCTTAGATCAAAGAATCAGATACACCACTGCAGCATCGAGCTAGGTCATCGATGAGAAGATAGACTTTCTTATGACTACTCGAGGTGGTCATGCTTAGTGCCTTCATTCTCTAATGAGTACCTATACTCTCACTCTAATATCTCTACATTGTAGACTTAAGACTTATCTATTCTAAGAAAGTGATTGTACACCAATCTTTTAGATCGATTACCATCCTTATGACGATCCTATGGTCAAAAGCAGTTTATGAGTTAATTATGAAAATTCATGCTTTAAATTTTCAACTCTTCAAAAATATGAATTATCATTACCATTAACTCATATATCATTGATACTTTAAACACAAATACTGTGATAGAAAATAATCCTTTATTAATTTTTATGTCAAAATTATAAGTTTATCCTTAGAAGTGTATTACAAGTGTTAGCTAATCTGGCTTCGATCTTCTGTTGGCTCAATGGCATTGTCAGTAGATCAGCTGCATTGTCTGCAGTATTGACTCTCTTGATCTCGATGTATCTCTTCTTGAGGTAATCATGGATGAGGTGCTATTGCCACTCGATGTGCTTGGATTTTCGATGAGACCTCGGATCCTTAGCTAAGGCTATGGTGTCATTGTTGTTGCAGTATATAAGAACAACATTTGATGGCATCACTACAAGTTCTATGGTAAATTTTTTTGTACCAAAATGCCTCCTTCACAACTTCCAATGTAGTAATGTATTCTGCTTCCATTGTGGAGTTTGCAATTACTGTTTGATTGGAACTCTTCCAACTGATAGCTCCACCATTACAAATAAATAGACTTTCAGATATTGACATTCGATCATCTATATTAGACTTAAAATCCGAGTCTATATAACCTAGGACTTGGAGTTCTTTATTACCAAAAATTATTAACATATCTTTAGTCTTTCTTAAGTACTAAAGGATACATTTCATAGAAGTCTAGTATTCTTCATCTGGATTCAACTGATACCTACTTGTGACACTCACAGTATGGGCAATATCATGCCATGTACGTAGCATGGTATATATGAGGCTCCCAATTACTGAAGCATATGGAATCTTGCTCATGATGGAAAGCAAGCAGGGTTTCTATCTCTACTTTCAAAACTTTTTCAAATACTAATTACAGTAAAAATAAAAATTAATCTAATTAATTTATAAAGAGCTATAGATCTAATTTACAAATTCTATAATACCAAGATATAATATGATATACTTGCATGCTTTGAGATCTAAAAGTAAAATAGCTACTGGTAGTAAAATAATTTTACTAATCTATGTGTTCAGAACATGATACCTTGCGCAGGTAGATGAACATCACAATCACCTCACCACTGATCTAATCACCAAGTAGATCTGATCATTATGATGCAGCCACACACTTGTTTGGTCTCTATGGATGGTCCACATGAGGTTCTAATCTCAATCGGCTCCTCCTGAGTGCTGGCTCGATGAAGCACGCTCCTGATAGCTAGATTAAATCGAATAATTTTGATCTCCCTCCACCAAAACTTTAGATGCTCTGAATTAGTAGGATGGGTAGAAGAGAGGATAAGGAAGTACTCAAAAAAATTTTACAAAGATCTAGCATTCAGATCTTGTGAAATCAGAATAGAAACCCTAGATCAAGAACTAGGGTAGCACAGCACTCAAACCTTGGTGCCTAGTTTTCACTCCCAATTTTTCATGTTAGATTTTTTCTTATTTTTTTTAGGCTATGGAAGGGCTCATGAACCAGAGGAGGGGAGTCTCAAAAAAAATGGTTTGCTATAGGGCGAACAAGTCAAGGTGGCATATGAAAGAGTTGGAATGAAGTAGTTTTCTATTTGAATTCAAATCCCATTTGAATACAAATTGCAACTAGATCAAACCCATCCATTTAGTATGTGAGAAGGGAGGGTGAAAGACTTCTTTTGTGTAGAAAAAATTTCACAAGAATATCTTTCTCATAACAAAAAAAATGGCGCAAAGAGGGTGAGGTGGCACATGGAAGACTAGGTCAAACAAGTCTCATAATTATTCATCTAATTGAACCAACCCAATCTAAATTGGTTAGGCCCAACAAGACCAGATTAAATCTAACTTATTTAGGTTTAATTTGGCTTAGTTAAATTCTAATCAAATTAGGAATTAAATAAGCTCAACCCCTGACCAAATCCGTGATCATACTTCCTCGTTGATTAGGTCATCTCATAACCTAATCTGGTCAAATCCAATCGAATCTAATTCAATTGGAGTTGATCCAAAAATAATTACTCAATTAAATTAAGTTAATTAATGATCAAATCACTAATTCAATCTCTCATAAATAAAAAGCCTAAATTCAGTGGATATCCGAATAACTGAATCCCATCAAAATAAAACTCTTGATCGAAGAGTCCCAAACCAGTAGGACTCTTGATCCCGATGCTTGAAACAAGTGGAACCCATGATCATAGAGTCTAGACTATTGATCACTGAGTTCCAGACAAGTAGAATTCAGAGTTCTAGAGTGGTAGGACTCTTGATTGAAGAGTCTCAGTCCAGTGGAACTCTTGACCATAGAGTCCCAGTCCACTAGGATACTTGATCATAGAGTCCCAAACAATCAGGACTCAGAGTCCTAATATAGTAAGACTCTTGATCGACGAGTCCTAGTCCATTAGAACTTTTGATCATAGAGTCTCAGTCTAGTGGGACTCTTCACCAGCCATTAGATTAGGTAGGAACGTCTAGTATGTGTGACCCCACAGGTTCGAACCTAAGCCGGTAGCATAGGAATCACCTTCTGTACTAATCAAAATGACCATCTAGCAATAGTACCCAATATCTAGATAGGTCAAATAGTCATAATCATAATATTCAGAATCTACGTAAATATGGTTACCACATAATTCATCCCTTTGACCTCTGTGTATTAGGATGACTCAGAATTAAACTATCAACCCTAAAAGATACATCCAAATCATGTCTTAAAGCAATTAGCCCCATGACTCCTCACTAGGACTATCCTAGCCAGGATATTGAAATATAATTGAATATAACTCCTGAATCAGAGTAGTCAATCCCATCTTGACTCACACACCGACTCTTTATGTACTTGACTATGCCCAAAAATTTTTCAACACTGAATTAGAAATTCAGATAGTCCGACACTAAAGTACAGTAAGTTATTTAGAAGTTACCTGATGATCTCAAGTTGAAGGGATACTTGTACCCATAATCTTATCAAACCAAATCTTGATAGTAAAGAAGCTTCAAAGTTGGTCATGTTCAGTGTAGATATACCGCTACATCTCACCTACATACCATATCAATGTCTACACACTTCTTGATTAAGAGGACAACCAACCCATATGGCACACAATAATCTACACTCGATAAACATTATCGTTCTTGGTAACAATGTATGATTTGTTTGCGAACAGATTTAAAGACTAAATGATAAATCCTTCTTTGTCGATTCTAAATAGTCCTAAGGACATCACCACAACATAGAAGTTCATTAGAAGATGTGAGATTTTATGATGATAAAATATCAAAATAATTTTTTTTATTAATAATTCATATATAAGTATAAGAAATAGCACAATCATTAATAGGTTAATGATTGGCTTTGGGATTCTATTTCTAACAATCTTCCACTTGGACTAAAGTGAATCGGTGTAGTATCTAATATTCATCTTTGACTTGAAGTTGTCAAACTCCTTCACCATAACAGCTTTAGTGAATGGGTCGGTCAGGTTGTCCTTGCCATCGATCTTTTGAAGATCGATGTCATCTCGATCCACGATCTTCTAGATAAGATGGTGGTAGTGCAGAAAATATTTTGTTCACTAGTGTGCCTTCGATTTCTTTGCCTGAGCAATGGCTCTAGAGCTGTCATAGTAGAGTAGAACTGGACCATGAAGAAAGGGTGCTACACTAAGCTCGATGATAAATTTTCTCAGCTACACTACTTCTTTAGCATCATCTGATGCAACGATATACTCCACCTCGCAAACTAAGTCAGCTATAGTATGTTGCTTGGAACTCTTCCAACAGACAGCTCCACCATTAAGGATAAACACATATCCTGACAAACTTTTACCGTCATCATGATTATACTAAAAACTGGAGTCTGTAAACCCAACAAGTTTTAGGTTTGACTCACCATAAACAAGCCACTGATTTTTAGTATTTCTCAAATACTTTAGGATGGTTTTAACAACCTTCTAGTGATTCTTTCTAGGATTAGATTGGTATCTATTGAAAATATGTCCCAAAGCCAATCGTCAGCCTATTGATGGTTGTGCTACTTGTTGTACTTGTATATAAATTATTAATAAATGATAAAAATATACTAATAAAAGTATTAAATTATAAAATAAATTAATCTATTTTTTTAGAAATTGATACTATTGTTAATCTTATGTAGAAAAGAAGGCTACCAATATGAAGATCTTATTTTTTTGATTCAAATAAAATAAATTTCAGATAAAATGGACTTCAAACGAGTCCAAAATTAAATTTCAAAAAAAAAAAAAGAGAGCCGGACCGGATCAAACCAGTCAAAAAAAATCAGCTCAGCAGATCGCTCGATCCGACTGCACCCAGAAGATTGACCCACTGATGCAATGCTAATGTCAAGCTGACATCAGCATTTTTTGCGGTGCACGGTGGACCGTTTGGAGCGCATTTTAGAGATTTTACATGGAGAAGTGCGCTCCAATTGACTGAAGAATGTGGCAATCCATGCAACACCGAGCTCATGCATGATCTATAGAAGGTAATTTGGGAATTCTGTCTGATCCAATGGGTGCCTTTCATTGGAATTTGATCGGAAGATCAAAATGCATGCGCTAACGAATGGCAGATGAATCAGAGACTTCTCTATGCGCAATCTAATGGTCCAAATTTGATCTTCAAGGCTGATCCAATGGTCCAAATTAATTCCAACTTGATTTGGGATTTTAAGGTGATTTTTAAGTAATTTTTGGACCATTTGATCAACATCCAATGGTTAGAATTGATCCAGAACTCTTTTCGAGTTATTTTGAGAGTTTTAAACCTAATTTCAATAGGATTTTAGTGGAAAAATCCACCTCTCAGCCTATAAAAAGGTCTGCTATTGCCAAAGAAAAGAAGAAGAGGGGAGACAGTGAAAAAAAAAAGAAAAAGAAGAGAAAGAGAGGAGAGAGGTAGAAAGAGAAGAGAGATTTTTGAGAGAAAAGGAAGGGCTTTTAATTTTATTTTCTTTTTTTTCTTCTTTCGACAATCAAAACATTGATCGAGCTTCTTTTCTTCATCACCAAGTTTTCCATATCAAGAGCGATGGACAATCAATTTTAGCAAACAAACAGTTTAATTTTTTTATGCCTTTTATTTTATTTACTATTTTTGAACTTGTTATCATGAACTAAATTTTCTTTTACTAAGACTAAGGTGTAGCCACTCTTTCGATGCAATATTCAGTGTGATTTATTTTTAATTTTCAATTTTATTCATGAGGAGTATATAAATCTAATCTTAATGCTTTTAGATTATTGGCCATTTTCTAATTAACCTGATGAACATAGATGTTACAGACCAAGTACATCTACGTTATTGCTTCTTGATTATATACCTTGTGTTATGAATCAAATTAGAATTCATATGCATGCAAAAATTTTAGTATGCTTTGGACACAGTGTATTTTAATTAGAGGGTTTCATAAAACTTAATACTTTAATATTTATTTAAATTACACCTGGACCAAAGGATAATTAATAAATATTGATAGTTTTACTATGCTTGGACCAAAGGGCAGTGAATGAACTAGGAAACTCCACCGTCACATGATATAAAATTAATCTAATAATCTGAATATTATATTGACTGAGTTGGTGAACCCAATAGCCTTAGTAATATATTGCTCTTAAGTTTAAAATCCTAATAATTACACTTTCTCTATTTTCTTAAAATTTTTAATTATTTCTTTATTTTATTCTTTAATTTCTTATTCACATAAATCGGTCTTCTAAATAAAGCATAGGAAATAGCTTTTTAGTACTTATTTTCCAATCCTCTATGGATGATACTCTACTCATTTACTTCATTACATGATCAATTGGTGCACTTGCCATAGCTATAGATTAGCACACATCAAGTTTTTGGCACCATTGACAAGGATTGTGTCTAAAACAATATTAAAATTTTGATCTTAACTTTACTTTAGAATTTTATTTTTAATTTTTATTATTTTAAAAAAAAAATTGTTCAGTGCATAACATATATTGGACATAGTAACTTACTACCTTTAGATCCAAAAATTGAAAGGACCATTAGAAGACTACAATAAGAAAGAAATATGGCAGCTGAAGATCCTAACGACATCAATCTATGATTGGATATGGTGATCGAAGGACAGCATGAAGCTATTCGACCAGTACATCATCCACTAAATGATTACATCACACCATTTATAGTCGATGCAGCTTTGAGCATCAGGAGACTGCCTATGCGAGCAAACAACTTTGAAATAAAATCAGCAATGATCCAGATGATTCAATCAACTATGCAATTCAGTGGACACGTGCATGATGATCCGAATGCCCATATTTCTAACTTTTTTGAACTTTGTGATGCTTTTAAAATTAATGGGGTGTCGGATGATGCTATTAGATTAAGGTTATTTCCTTTCTCCTTATGGGATAAAGCTAAGAGTTGGCTTCATTCTCTTCTTGTAGGTTCTATCACAACTTGGGATGTCCTAGCCCAAAAATTCTTAGTCAAGTACTTTCCAGCTTCCAAGACTGCCAACATGCACAACGATATCACTTCTTTTATGCAGATGGACATGGAGACACTATATGAGGCTTGGGAGCATTTCAAGAAATTGCTGAGGAGATGTCCACATGATCAACTATCAATATGGCTTCAGGTACAAACTTTCTATAATGGTTTATCTCCTACTAATCATTCTATGATTGATGTAGTAGTAGGAGGAACAATTAATCAAAAAATAGAGGAAGAAGCCTTCGATCTGATCGATGAGATGGCATCAAATAGCTATCAGTGGCAGACAGAACGTATGATGCCAAAAAGACTAGCAGTTGTGTAGGGAGTAGATTGCGTGCCAACCTTACTAGCTGAAATTGCAGCCCTTAGAGCCAAAGTCAACAACTTGAAGGGAACAACTATGCATGTTCAGAGCATCACCTATGACATGTGTGGAGGAGGACACGATACAAGCAATTGTCAGATAGGTAATCCTTTTGCTAAAGCAATTGATACAGCTAATTATGTTGGTAACTTTTTTATGCCGCAACAAAATAATCCCTAGTCCAACACATACAATCAAGGGTGGAGGCAGCACCCAAATTTCTCATGGAGTAATCAAAATGTAGCATAACAACCACCCCCGAGATTTCAAGTACCTGAAAAGAAGTCCAACATGAAAGAGCTGATGGTCAAATTTATGCAAAACCAAGAAGCAACTATAAAAAATTTAGAAGCCAAACTTAGATAGGATCAAGCAGCAGCAATTCGAATCTTGGAGACGCAAATAGGTCAAATGGCTAAGATAATCTCCGAGAGACCTCAGGGATCCTTACCCAGCAACACGAAGATCAATCCAAGGGAGCAAGTCAATGCTATCACCTTAAGAAGTAGTACAAAGTTGGAGCAGCCACATCAGAAGAAAGAGACTGAAGAGCGAACTACAAATAAGGAACCATCAACTAAAATTTGTCAGTGACCAAAACAACCAGCAGATGGATGGTCTCCAGGTATACAATTTGCGAACCCAAATGTGAAGCCCTACGTGCCGCCACTACCATTCCTAGAGAGACAAATATAGCATACAGATAAGGAATTTTCTAACTTTTTTAAAATTTTAAAGAATTTACATATTAATATTCTTTTTGTAGATGCTATCACTCAAATGCCCAGGTATGCCAAGTTTCTCAAAGAAATCCTAACAAAAAAGAAAAAACTGAAGGAG
The DNA here is from genome assembly GCA_006176705.1 of Cocos nucifera. Taxonomy (NCBI): domain Eukaryota; kingdom Viridiplantae; phylum Streptophyta; class Magnoliopsida; order Arecales; family Arecaceae; genus Cocos; species Cocos nucifera. The sequence continues at coordinate 141,842 of QRFJ01006755.1, read as the reverse complement.
CATGAGAGAATAAATTTGAATGAAGAATGCTCGGCAATACTTCAAAATAAATTACCACAAAAGCTAAAAGATCCAGGGAGTTTTACTATCCCTTGCATTATTGGTGATTATAGTTTTAATAAAGTTTTATGTGATTTAGGAGCAAGTATTAATCTCATGCCTTTTTCTATTTTCAGAAAGCTAGGTCTAGGAGAGCCAAAGCCTACTACTATTACTTTTCAATTAGCCGACAAATCCTTCAAATGTCCAAGAGGTATAGTGGAGGATGTCTTAGTAAAGGTAAACAAGTTTATTTTCCCTGTTGATTTTATTGTTCTTGATATGGAAGAAGATTATGATGTACCCCTTATTTTAGGGAGACCCTTTTTAGCTACTGGAAGAGCTAATAGATGTTCAACAAGAAAAATTAATTCTTAGAATCCAAGACGAATAAGTTACTTTTAATATTTTCAAAGATACTAAACATCCTGATGATAATCAAACTTATTTTCTAATTGATATTATTGAAAATTCAGTATATGAGAATTCTGTAGAAAATATGTTTGAGACTATAAAAGCTAGCAATGTTCAATTGAAAAAGGGCTTGACCAAATATGAAAGTATTTTAATTGAAGTGGCATCGGATTGATTCAACTCAAAACTCAAAGAAAGTCAAGCTGAAGACTATAAATCAGAACTACAAGATAGGTTATTTCTTTTCTTTTTAGTTATGATCATTTTTCTTTTCATTTATTTTTTTAGTAATTTATTGTTGCTGTTTTACTACTTTGGTGTGTATTTTCAATTTCGCAGAAAAAAAATCAATGAGAGCTCAAGCAAAATTTCAAAGCTTTGAAAAACCAGACTGAACCAAATCAGGTATATTTCTTCCTATCCTTTATTGCACCCTTTATTTTTCTTTCTCCATTAAGACAATGTAGAATAAGTTGGTGATAAATTTTAAAAAAAAATATTTAACCATGTATCAAGAAGAAAATTTTGAGCAAGATAGACTAGATAAGTGATAAAATATAGAATTATTTGCTAATGAATGTAATGAGTTAAAGAAGTAGATTAGCTGGTCAGACCTTTAACAGCCTACTTAGATCATCAAAAGACTATTAGCACATCTAATTGCACATGCACACTAACAAGGCAAAGTAAGTATTGATTATAAGGCCAACTGAGGATTCAATTATCATTGAAAATTGATAATTAATATACATTCTAATAAAAGAAACTTGAATTTAAGGAAAGAGCTACCTGCCTAAATATAAAGTGCAAAAGATAGAGTATATGTGGATTGCCCAAAGCCTGGTAACTTGGTCTTTGCACCTATGTCAAGTATCGAAATTCATGTAAAATGGTGAAGAAAAGACCAGGATGCTTAGCATAGCAAAAAAAAAGAAAAAAAAGGAAAAAGAAAAAGGGGGGCAGCATGAAAGCTACCTTAATTCATGAGTATAAAATTGAGAATGTATAGAAAATTGACCAAAATAGGTGATAAGAAAGGATACTTTTGTCCTGTAATTTAACACTGAAATACTAAAGTTAGTCATCACGAACACAAGTGCTGTAGATCTTTGATGTACTCTAAGAAAGTTTAATTATATTGACTGAAAAATTTGATTTTGAAGCTCAATGCTTAATTAGTAGTATTTTCTAAACTTTTTGACCTTTAGTCCTAGATTTTATCTTTGTGATGGATAATCTTATTGAAACATGGTATTAAATAAAACATTACTAAGGGACTAGCAATGACTAAGTTGAAAGGTGTGATAAGTGGTAAAAATACACTAATAAAAGTATTAAATTATAAAATAAATTAATCTATTTTTTTAGAAATTAATACTTTTGTTAATCTTATGTAGAAAAAAAGGCCACCAATATGAAGATTTTATTTTTCTGGTTCAGATGAAATAAATTTTAGGCAAAATGGACTTCAAACAAGCCCAAAATTGAATTTCAAAAAAAAAAAATGAGAGCCGATCCGGTTCAAATCGGTTCAGAAAAACTGGCTCAGCAGACTGCCCGATCTGACCACACCCAGTGGACCAACCCACTGATGCAATGCTGACACCAAGCTGATGTCAGCATTTTTTGCAGTGCACGATGGACCGTTTGGAGGGCATTTTGGAGATTTCACATGGAGAAGCGCGCTCCGATTGGCTGAAGAATGCTGTGGTCTGTGCAACATCGGGCTCGTGCATGGTCTACAGAGGGCAATTTGAGAATTTTATCTAGTCTGATGGGTGCCTTTCACAGCAAATTGATCAGACGGCCAAAATGCATGCACTAATGAATGGCAGATGCAGCTCCCAATCGAGATTCATCCCGACTTTAAACTAAGAATCAGAGACTTCTCTATGCACGATTTAATGGCCCAAATTTGATCTTCAAGGCTGATCCAATGGTCCAAATGAATTTCAACTTGATTTGGGTTTTCGAGATGATTTTTGGATCGTTTGATCAACATCCAACGGTTAGAATTGATCCAAGACTTTTTTTGAGTTGTTTTGAGAGTTTTAAACCTAATTTCAGTAGGATTTCGATGGAAAAATCCACCTCGCAACCTATAAAAAGGTCTGCTCTTGCCAAAGAAAAGAAGAAGAGGGGAGACAGTGAAAAAAATAGAAAAAGAAGAGAAAGAGAGGAGAGAGGTAGAAAGAGAAGAGAGATTTTTGAGAGAAAAGGAAGGGCTTTTAATTTTTTTTCTTTTTTCTTTTCTTCTTTCGATAATTAGAGCATTGATCAAGGAGCTTCTTTTCTTCTTCAGCATGTTTTCCACATCAAGAGTGATGGACAATCAATTTCAGCAATCAAACAGTCTAATTTCATTATGCTTTTTATTTTATTTGCTATTTTTAAACTTGTTATCATGAACTAAATTTTCTTTTACTAAGGCTACGGTGTAGCCACTCTTTTGATGCAATATTCAGTGTGATTTATTTTTAATTTTAAATTTTATTCATGAGGAGTATATAAATCTGATCTTAATGCTTTTAGATTACTGGCCATCTTCTAATTGACCTGATGAACATAGATGTTACAAACCAAGTACATCTATGTTATTGCTTCTTGATTATATACCTTGTATTATGAATCAAATTAGAATTCATATGCATGCAAAAATTTTAGTGCGCTTTGGATGCAGCGTATTTCAATTAGAGGGTTTCACAAAACTTAATACATTAATATTTATTTAAATTACACCTGGACCAAAGGATAATTAATAAATATTGATAGTTTTGCTACGCTTGGACCAAAGGGTAGTGAATGAATTAGAAAACTCCACCATCACATGAAATAAAATTAATCAAATAACCCAAATATTGTATTGAGTGAGTTGGTAAACCCGATTGCCTTAGTAATACATTGCTCTTAAGTTTAAAACCCTAATAATTACACTCTCTCTATTTTCTTAAAATTTTTAATTATTTCTTTATTTTGTTCTTTAATTTCTTATTCTCATAAATCGATCTTCTAAATAAAGCATAGGAAAGAGCTTTTCAATACTTATTTTCTAATCCTTTAGGGATGATACTCTACTCATTTACATTATTACTTGATCGATTGGTGCACTTGCCATAGCTATAGATTAGCATGCATCAATTATCAAATAATAAAAGTTATTTTAGTATTTTTTATCATAAATTCTATTGTATTCTAATGAACTTTTGTGTTGTGATGAAGTCCTTAGGACTATCTAGATTTGACAAAGAAGGATTTGTCATTTAGTCATTAAATTGTTCACGATCAAAAGATACGTTGTTACTTAGGACGATAATGTTTATCGCGTATAGGTCATTGTATGACATATATGTGTTAGATCTATGTGCCCTAGAAGCCAGAATTGGCTAACACTTGTAATACACATCTAAGGGCAAAATTATAATTTTAACTATAAATAATCAAATGGGTTATTTTCTATCATAATGTGTATTTGAAAGTGTCTGTGATACATCCCTTGAGTTAATGGTAATGATAGTTCATATTTTCAAGTGTTGAAAATTTAAGACATGAATTTTCATTATTGACTCATAAAATGCTTCCGACTGTAGGATCAACATGAGGATGGTGATTGATGCAGAAGGTTGGTGTATGATCGCTTCATTAGAATAGATGAGTCTTGAGTCTAGGGTATAGAGACACCAAAGCGAGAGTGTAGGTACTTGCTAGAGAACAAGAGCACTAAGCATGACCATCTCGAGCAGTCATGAGGAAGTCTACCTTCTCATCAATGACTAGCTTGAAGCTGTAGTGGTGTATCTGGATTTTTGATCTGAGGTGCATCAATAGTTCACCTTGAGGGTGTTATACTTTGACTACACCATAAATCAATCTCCTAGCCATTCGAAATCCTGAGGTATATGTTGGCTGTAGCATGTTCAATGTAGGAATTAGATTGCACCAATAGGAGATCTATCTACCTCGGTAGATGAGGAGCAGTCCTATGATGATCATGAGTATCAACTCCATAAGCCCATGGCTATGGTAGAGTGAAATAACAAAAAGAGTTTCTATTAGGATTTTTCTATCAGACTTGAATCGAATGATTAATTTATATGATAGAAATTAGGGTTTGATGAGATCATCTTAACCCTAATCCGATCGGAGCTCAAGATAGAGAAACTTAATCACACAGGTAACTACACTGATAGGTTCATTTTTAGTTCTAGTGGGTATCCACCATATACTGCTAGGTATTACTAGTGGATTTCCGAAGTAATTAGAATAATCTAGATAATCAATCATACTAGTTTTCTGAATCAAAAAAGTTTTGATCCATCGAAAGGTATTTCGATGATGTCGATGATAGAGATCATGACATATCCCATTACCATATGGAACTGAACCTAACTAGATCACACAAATAAGGATTTAGATCTGGATATCATCAATTGGATTAACCTAGTTCAATTGATTTGAAAAAGATTCAATTAGGTTCAAAGAAATCGTGCTAGCACACGATTGAGCCTAATGTTCTCCTTTAATAATTATAAAAAGTTATCTCGACTGAGTCAAATATGTTTGGGCTCACTCAAAAATGTTTACTTGGTCTAACTGAAGCTTGTCTAGGTTAGAAAAGGGTTGTCTTAATTTATGAGATAAATTTGAGACAACACCTGCCATTTTCCATCACCTGCTAAATCTTGTCTTTTGACTTTGGTCAAACATTGATCTTTGACACTTAGACATCTGCCCATGTATCATGCACCCATAGGAGAGAAGATGGAGTTTTGTCTCCCTACTAAAAAGAATAAAGGGAGGGGGCACATGCCTAGGGAGGCATGCACCTAAAGAGGATGATGCCTGGAGTCCCATACAGATGGGACTCCAGGTTGCTTCATGCTCTCTACTTGGGTGGCGCCAAAGACTTTTCTTTGACCAGTCTTGGCACCACCTAAGGAGGTTTGTGAGGGACTCTAATTTGATTGGATCGATGATGTCATCCCACCAATCAGATTTAGATCTGATTGCACAAAGAGTCATGATTGGCTGAGATCATATGGCACTGCATGGCGCAGCAGGGTCCATATAAACCCTGTCTGCGCTTAGGATTTTGAGTTTCTACCCTTTGCCCATGCCACATAGTCCCTCTCCCTCTTTCTTCACACCACCCTCTAATTCTCTCTCTCCTCTTCATGTCCAAGAGACTTTGGGCTCGAGTTTGGTGTGATCCAAGCAAGAGAAAGGCAACAGGAAAGGAAGAAGACAGCACTACCGTAAGAGACAATAGTTGATCTTCAAAAGGCATTTTGAAGACCTTCAAGATCAGATCCAAATCTGATTTTTACAGCACAGATTGAGAAGAAGAAGATCTCTAAATTCTGCCTAAGTGGATACTAATAAAGACCGAGCGCTTGCGTGGCTACATCCAGAACCTCAAGCAAACATCAGAATCATCATAGGGTAATAGGATTACCCATAAATAGGTATAATTAAATTAGATTTAATTTAATTTAATTTAATTTAATTTTATTAGATTGATAAAATTAGATCTGAAGAGTCTCATATCTAATTTGGATCTGAGAGAAAATTTTTTGAAATATCTATATTGATCAAATCAAATCTGAATGAACCTGACCAGGAAAATAGGGTTTTTCCTTCAATAGGTTGGTTGTCCTCGTAACCAAGGAGTATTGAGATACTGACATGACATATAAGTGAGATGTATGGGTACATCTGCACTGAACATAACCAACTTCGGAGCTTTTCTTCTATCATGATTAACCCTGAAGGATATGGGTATAAGTATCCCTTAGACCTAAGACCACCATGGTGACTTGCAAGCAACTCACTATACTTAGGTACCGAACTACCTAAATTTTTAATTCAGTGATAGAAGGCTACTGGGTGCAGTCAAGTACTTGGCTTGTCGGTGTATGAGTCAAGATGGGATTGACCCCTCCAAGTGTTGGAGCAGGTGCATCACTATATTTCAATTTAGCAAATTCTTGGTCGGGGTAGTCCATATGATGGATGCTAAATTTTAAAATATGCTGTGGATAAATTTTAGATTGACAGTAAATCCTAAATCATTCTTTGAGCATCAAGATCAAGGGGATGAATTATACGGTAACCATATTCCATAGTTTCGTCATTGTTGCATTGCAATTTTTTGACCTATCCGGACATCGGATATCGTTGCTGGATGGTCATATTGATTGGTACAAAAAATTGATTCGTATGCTACCAACTTAGAATTTGAACCTATGGGGTCAAACACATAAGGAGTTCCTACCTGATCTGATGGCTGATCATGAGTCTTAATGACCTTGGACACCATGGTCAAGAGTCCCACTGGACTGGGACTCTATGACCAAGAGTCCCACTGACTAAGACTCTATGTCCTACTCATCTAAGACTCTTTGATCAGTAGTTCCACTGGTCTAGGACTCTAAGAGCATAAGTTTCATTTGTTTGGGACACCGCATTCAATAGTCCCACTAGATTGGGACTCCTCAGGAGTTTCATGTTGATGGAACTATATTATCCAGTAGCCTATTTGATTTAGATTTAGATATTTTTGAAGGATTAATTAATAATTCAATTGTTGATTAGCTTAATTTGATTGATTGATGTAGATTCGATCTAGTCCAATTGAATTTGATTCATTTGGGTTTGACCCGATCCGATCATGAGATGACCTAATCGCTATGGGAGTTTTGAGCTTGATTTGATCAAGATCTGGACCTAATTAATTTTTAATTTAATTAAAATTTTATTAGATTAGGATAAGCCTAATTTGGATGGGTTTAACTTGATCTAATTGGATCTAGATTAATTGGTTTGTTTGAAACCAATTAGGACTAAGTTAAATAAAGTTTGAATTCAAGCTCTCCCATGCACCCAACATTTTTGACTTTTCCACTCTTGTTCCATGCCTAAAATTTTTGTATGTCACTTTTCTCTCACCCAAAATGTTTCTATGACCCCTCTTTTATCTGCTTTTGACTTGGCCAAAGGGTTGGACCGGATCAAAGTATGTTGAGTATTGAATTCAACTCAGTTTGTTGGAGGTTGGAACCAATCCAACCTTATCTGCTTCCCACACCCTTCCTTTTGTTTGTCTAACATTTTTTGGAGAAATCAAAATGTGTGCACAAAGAAGGAGAGTCTTTCTAGGTGTTAAACACATGTGAGGGAGTGTTAGATAAGGATAAGAGGCTCACTTGATTTTTGAAATTAAGTGAGTGGTTAAAACCTCCCAACCACTCGACCCTTATCTCTTTCCATGCACTTTTCCCATGGTATTCATGTTAATAAATTATGAGAATTTTTTTGCATATATTAGAATAGTCAACATTATGTGGTAAAAATTTTAGAGTGATTGGGCATTAGTTTTGGATGAGAAAAATCTTGGAGTGAAGGTGAGCAGGGTCAGGCAGCACTTCACTTTTTCCTCATGTCTCTCTTCTCTTCTAATTTTTACCTCTAAGAATACCCAATTTTTAGATATGATCTAAATAGGATTTATAGATCTAAAATTTATCTTTTTATAAAAACTTATTTCATACAAAAACTATACACAGAGAGGGCATGATAGGATTTTTAGTGTGTCATGATTTATGGGCCGAGTGGAACCCTAATTTTGGGAATTTGGGTTCGGGTGGAGAGATCGAGTGCTGTGAGCATCGGATCACCACCAAATATGAAACACCTCTTCACCATCCTCCAATATTTGTGTTTTGGTTTTTTAGAGTATTTGAAAAATCAGAAAGTATACAATCGATTGGATCGATCATGATTAGCCATCGAAGGCTCCGACAAGGAGCTAGCACTCCAATGGAGCTGGTTGAGACCAGGAGCTTCGTGTGGACCATCCGTAGAGGCCGAATGAGTGTGCAGCTATAGCATAATATCATAGCTTCTTTTGATAGCTTTAGATCATAGAGATTAGCTATCCACTAAAAGGTATCGAGTTCTGAACTCATATCGATCAGCATATTCGATTTACTGATCGAATGCATTTTATTTTTCTATCACATATTAGCATATTTAGATCCTAAGTAGGATTTATTTGATATGATCAATTCATGCATAGTTTTAATTTAGGTTAACATTTGCTTCCACTGCTATTTTACTTGAAAAAGTTTCGAAAATGCTTGCTTAAACCCTACGCAATTTTCTTCAATTAGTATCAGAGTAGGTTCGCTAAACATGATATGCTTGCATATTTTAAATTGATAAATTTAGATTTGATCAAAATATTAATTTAATAATTTTATTAATGAGATGTAAAAATTAAAATCAAGATCATACAGACTGTAGCTTATCCTGCTATAGGGTTTTATCCGTACATTGAAAAAGTTGTCCTGGTACGTTGCTGATCTTTATCGTTAATCATAAAATCTTAGATTTGATCTAATACTTTTATGATCTGATTATATTAGGCTTTAACCTGATTTATGATCATGAATAGATAATTAGATAAAGTTTGATTCATGATTTAGTATTATGTAGTGTACATAGTTTCAAATTAAACCCTACAATTAGTATCGTTTATGAATTGAGCCAATTCAATCTTAAAGTGAGTCGACTCAATTTATGAATAATACTAAGTTATAAAGAACCTTTCAAAAATTTAAAAAATATTTTCGAAATGCTGAACCCTAACCCACAGCCTATAAACTTAATTAAATATTAAGTATAATGATTTAGTATTTAGAATTATGAATTAAGACTCTAAGTCATTAATCGTAAAACATGGGTTATTATGTTCATTGAATTAGGTCCATAAATTGGGTTAAACCTAAGGTAGTTAAAGAGTGGACTAAATTAGAGTAATTGATGAAATCTAATTAAATGTTAATTTAGATTAGGTCAAAGACTCTATAGACTCAATTATAATAGTTGTAGTTGGTCAAGTCCATGCCTTTAACGAGACCAAATGGACTTGATTTATGGCTACACAGTCGAACCCAAAATTATTAGGTTGGTCAAATTAAAACTAATAAATCGGATGGTATCTAAGATAAGTTTGGCAGTTTGACAAGTGGTTTTTAATTTGGAGCTACTCACATTGATTCGATCTTTAACAAGTTAATGACATATTCCTTCCACTGATCTCACTTACCTAGCCATCCTAGTGACTTAGGTTTTGATTAGATCACTTGATGATTCGAGCTGACCCATGTCAATTTGGTAAATCAGTCTGACTGATTTAAGTGCTCCTAATGCTAGCTTAGATTAGATTCTTTATTTATCTAACTTGGTGAAGTTAGAGAGAGGATCAAAATTGGCTTGATTTTCTTAAATTTGTTAACTAAATCCTCTAAAATTATTAGGTCCTTAAAAATAAAATAGTTATATAGATAACTAAATCATAACCTCCCATTAAGTTGAGTGATGATAGGTTCATTAATTTGATAATCACTGGAGGCCCAAAGGCCTGGTGCATATTGACTAATTAAATTATCATTCATAAAATGATGATTTGGTTAAGTCTTTCTGATAGTAGTTAGATTGGCCTACCAAAGTCAGGCCTGATCATTTATTAGTTAGATAAGACCAAATGTGGTCATATTAATGGTTGGACCTAACCGAACTTTTTCAGTGGAGGCCAAAGCATACTGATTAGGTCTCTAGAGAAAAATTGATATTACTAAAAAATATTTAAAAAAATAATTAATTTTGAACCTAACCATTAGTGCACATGCGTTGACCAACCAAAGTTGGGCTCGTGTGTAGTCTATGTGGATTCTAGTACCCACTAAGGAATTAAAGTAATTCATCAAATTGGAGGTAGAGGCTATAAATTCGTATAAAATAATGAGAGAACCTTTAGACTAAAGTCCAAGTCTTTAGGATAATTGATTCGCATACTAATTAGGTTTGGTTTCTCTTATTATGTAGAAATGGCCACTAACCTATTGCTCCTATCATTATTGGACAATGATAAATTAATAGGACCCAACTATGATAGCTAGAATCGTAAGTTGAAAATCATCCTAGAGCATGAGTAGATCCTTTATGTTATAATGGATCCTACACCTGAGGAGCCAGCTCCAAACGCTAGGGAAGCAGTCCGAGAAACTTATCAGAAGTGGCTCAATGACCGCACCATCTTTCAATGTATAATGCTGGCGGCAATGAATGATGAGTTCAGCCATAGGTTTGAAAATATCCAACCACAGGAGATGCTTCAAATGTTGAACAACTCCTTTAGCACGTCAGACGATGTTGAAAGGCACAAAATAAGTTATTCCATTTTCAACACTTGAATGAGAGATGGGGCCTCAGTCATCGATCATGTATTGTACATGATCCAGATAATTGAGCACCTTAGCAAGCTAGGCTTCCCCCTACATGAACAGCTTGGTAAGGATGTGAACCTTAATTCCTTACCCAAGTTCTTCCTCCCCTTTCTAACTCATTTCAGAATGACAAAGCCTGCAATCAACTACCATGGATTGTTGGGATTGCTGCAGAACTTTGATAAGAATCTCCAACTCCTTAAGGAGATAGTGAATATAGTTGGAGGGTCTTCTTTTGGTCGTCGACCTTTTAAGAAAGGGAAGAAAAATAAGAAGAAGAAGAACAAGAAGGTGCAACCAAACAATAGGATGACTGCATAGGATCAGACTAAGAAGTGCAAGCCCAATCAGAGCTAGGCAGAGTGCTTCTTCTGCAAGAAGCAGAGGCACTGAAAGAGGAACTGTCCTTTGTACATTACCTCCCTAGATCCGAATAGGCTGAGGAAGAAGCAAATGGTTACTGGGTAAGGTAATTATATGATAACACCTTACAATTTTTTCTTATTTGATTCTACTACTTGAGTATTAGATACTGGAAGTTCTTATCATATTTATAATTTTATGCAAGGTTTGTAGGTCGGTAGGAGATTAGATCAAGGCGATAGGTTCCTGAACCTTGGAGATAGAAGACAAGTTCCAATTAGAGCTTTAGGAATCATGAACCTTATAATCAATTCAAACAAAGTTATTCTTAATGAATGTCATTATTGTCCAACTTTCTTATTGAATGTTATTTCTATAAGCCTTTTGGCCATTAATGGTTTTGAAATATTAATAAAAAAAAAATTGTAACGTCATTTTGAATGGTGTTATAATTTTGATTAGGCAATTGAATAATGGAATTTAATTACTTCCTATGCTTGTTAATGTGGTTCAATCCTCTGGTAAATGCCCTAAAATTTATAATGTATCTGATGTCTACTTTTGGCACTGCAGGCTAGGTCATATTAGCAAGAATAGAATTAATAGATTAGCTTAAGAAGAAATTCATGAGGTTAGTGATTGTGAATCACTTCTGACCTATGAGTCTTGTCTTCTTGGTTAGATGACTAAGTCACCTTTTACTAGAATAGGTGAATGAGCCACTGAACTCTTAAGTCTAGTACATTTGGATGTATGTGGACCCATGAGCTTAAGTGTCAGAGATGGATATTTCTACTTCATAACCTTTATAGATGACTTATCGAGGTATGGGTTCGTCTATTTAATGAAGCATAAGTCGGAGTCGTTTGAAATGTTTAAACTATTTCGAAATGAGGTTGAAAAGCAAACTGAAAAAAGTATTAAAACTCTTCAGTCTGATCGAGGGAGTGAGTATCTTTCCAATGAGTTTCTGATATATCTTGGGGAGAATGGGATTCTCTTCCAGTGGACCCCTCCTGGAACACCACAACATAATGGTATGCTTGAAAGGAGAAATCGGATCCTGTTGGACATGGCTCAATCCATGATGGAGTTTGCTAGTTTGTTGATCTTCCTACGAGGATATGCACTCGAGTTAGCTTGTTACAATCTAAATAGGATTTCGAGTAAATATATGACTAAAACACCATATGAGATATGGATAGGGCGTAAGCCAATGCTTTCACACCTTAGGGTTTGGGGCTGTCCAGCTTATATCAAACGTTTAATAACAAACAAGCTTGGACCTAGGTCTAGTAAGTGTAGTTTTATAGATTATCCAAAAGAAACCAAAGGGTACTGCTACTACCTTGCTAATGAGCAAAAAGTATTTGTTAGCCTTAAGGCAGTCTTTTTAGAAAAAAAGTTTCTTGGTGAAGGAGCTAATGCCTCTAAGATCGAACTAGATGAAGTACGATAGATGGAAGAACAGACTCAAGTTATTGAACCTAAGCTGGATCTGATTAGATCAGATCTAGAACCCATTATAGATGCACCCTTAAGGCAATCTGATAGAGTACCAAGTCAATCAAATAGATACTATGATTTTTTGATCTAGGATGGGGATCCTATCGAACTCGATGAGAACGATCAGGACCAAATCACCTATATGGATGCAATGTAGAGATCCGATTCTAAGAAATAGCTTAAGGCCATGAAATTCAAAATGGAATCCATAAAGGTCAATGATGTATGGACATTGGTTGACCCATCTGAAGGGATAGAACCCATAGGATGTAACTGGGTCTTCAAAAGAAAAAGAGGCGCAGATGAAAAGATGGAGACCTATAAAGCCTATCTGGTTGCTAAGAGATATCATCAACATTATAGTATTGACTATGACAAGACGTTCTCTCCCATGGCAGTGCTCATATCCATTTGGATTATGCTTGCTATCGCTGCCCTTCTAGATTATGAAATCTGATAAATGGATGTGAAAACAACTTTCCTAAATAGAGAGCTAGATGAAGAGGTGTATATGATATAGGCTGAAGGATTCACATCCATAGATGAGTCTAAGGTGTGTAAGCTTCAAAGATCCATTTATGGACTTAAGCAAGCATCTCGAAGCTAGAACATATGATTTGATAGAACAATCAAAATGTATGACTTCGATAAGAACGAAAAGGAGCCCTGCATATACAAGTGGACTAATGGTTCAATAATAGTATTCCTAGTATTATATGTGGATGACATTCTCTTAATTGAGAATGATGTCCCTATATTGCAAAAAATAAAGATCTGGCTATTATCACAATTCTCCATGAAAGATTTGGGAGAAGCTTTCTACATCCTAGGGATGAAGATCTATAGAGATAGATCTAAAAGGTTGGTTGGATTGTCCCAGTCTACATACATTGACATTGTGTTGAAATAATTCGGCACCAAGAATTCCAAGAAAGGCTATCTACCAATCGGCCATATAATTTTTTTTCAAAGAGGGATTGTCCGATAGTATCTCTAAAAAGAGAGTGTATGAATAGAATACCATATGCTTCAGCAGCAGGTTCTATCATGTACACCATTACATGTACACGATCAGATGTGGCATACTCACTAGGGATGGTGAGTAGATACCAATCTGATCCAGGAGAGAACCATTGGAAGGTTGTTAAAACCATCTTGAAGTATTTAAGAAATACTAAGGACCAGTGGCTTGTATATGGTGAATCGAACTTGAAACTGGTAGGGTTCACAAACTCCAATTTTTAGTCTGATCATGATGATGGCAAGAGAGTGTCAGGATATATATTCACCCTTAATGGTGGGACTATCTACTGGAAGAGTTCGAAGCAACACACTATAGCCGATTCTATTTATGAGGCAGAGTATGTCGCTGCATCAGATGCTGCCAAAGAAGTAGTCTGGCTGAGAAAATTCATCACCGAGCTTTTAGTAGCACCATCCCTTAATGGTCCAATTTTGCCCTATTGTGATAACTCTGGAGCCATTGCTCAAGAGAATGAACCTAAGGCACACCAGCGGACGAAACATATTCTGTGCCGCTTCCATCTTGTCCGAGAAATTATGGATCGAGGTGATATCGATCTTCAGAAAATTGACGAAAAGGAGAACCTGGCCCTACCCATTCACTAGAGCTATTGCGGTGAAGGAGTTCAATGACTTCAAATCAAAGATAGGTATTAGATACTGCATCGATTGACTTTATTCCAAGTTGAAGATTGTTGAGAATATGTTCCAAAGCTAATCATCTTTCTGTTGATGGTTGTGCTACTTATTGTACTTGTATATAAATTATCAAAAAATAAAAGTTATTTTAGTATTTTTTATCATAAATTCTATTGTCTTCTAATAAACTCTTGCATTGTGATGAAGTTCTTAGGACTATCTAGATTTGACATTGGAAGATTTGTCATTTAGTTCTTAAATTGTTCACGAACAAAAAATATGTTGTGACTTAGGACGATAATGTTTAACGAGTATAGGTCGTTGTGTGCCATATAGATTAGTTGTCCTTGTAACCAAGGAGTGTTGAGACACTGGCATGGAATGCAAGTGAGATGTATGGGTACATCTGAACATGACCAACTTCGGAGCTTTCCTTTTATCAAGATTAGCCCCGAAGGATATGGGTATAGGTGTCCCTTAGATCTGAGACCACCACGGTGACTTGCAAGCAACTCACTATATTTAGGTACCGAACTACCTGAATTTCTAATTCAGTGATGGAATGCTACTAGGTGCAATCAAGTACTTGGCTTGTCAGTGTGTGAGTCAAGATGGGATTGATCCCTCTAAGTGTTGGAGCAAGTGCATCACTGTATTAAATTTAGCAAATCTTCGGAAGGGGTAGTCCATATGATGGATTCTAAATTTTGAAATATACTATGGATAAATTTTAGGATTGACAGTAAATCCTAAATCTTTCTTTGAGCATCAAGGTCAAGGGGATGAATTATACTATAACCATATTCCGCAGGTTCGTCATTATTGCATTATGATTTTTCGAACTATCCAGACGTCTGGCATCATTGCTAGATAATAACATCAATTGGTATAGAAAATTAATATCTGTGCTATCAACATAGGATTCGAACCTATGGCATCACACACATACGGAGTTCCTATCTGATTTGATGGCTGATCATGAGTCTTGATGACTTAGGATACTATGGTCAAGTGCCCCACTAGACTGGAACTTTGTGACCAAGAGTCCCATTAGACTGGAACTCTGAGTCCTACTCATCAAGACTCTCTGATCAAGAGTCCCACAAGTCTAGGACTCTAAGATCAAGAGTTTCATTCTTTTGGAACATCGGGTTCAAGAGTCCTATTGGATTGGGACTCTTTAGGAATTTCATATTGATGGGACTCTCTTGCTCGGTAGCCCATCCAATTTGGACATAGATATTTTTAAAAGATTAATTAATAATTTAATTGCTAATTAGCTCAATTTGATTGAGCGATGAGGATTCGATCTAGTCTGATTGAATTTGATTCGATTGGGTTTGACCCGATCAGGTCATGAGAGGACCTAATCGCTATAGGAGTTTTGACCCTGATTTGATCAGGACCTGAACCTAATTAATTTATAATTTAATTAGGGTTTTATTGGATTAGGCTAAGCCTAACTTAGTTGTATTTAAACTGGTATAATTGGGTCTAGATTAACTAGTTTGGTTGAAACCAATTATGACCAAGTCAAATAATGTTTGAATTCAAACTCTCCTATGCGCCCACCATTTTTGATTTTTCCACTCTTGTTCCATGCCCAAAATTTTTGTACATCACTTTTCTCTCACCTAGAAGGTTTCTACGCCCCCTCTCTTATCTACTTTTGACCTGATCCAAGAGTTGGACCAGTTCAAAGTAAGTTGAGTTTTGAATTCAACTCAGTTTGTTAGAGGTTGGAACCAATCCAACCTTATCTACTTCCCACGCCCTTCCTTTTGTTTATCAAATATTTTTTGGAGAAATCAAAATGTACAGATGTAGAAGGAGAGTCCTTCTACATGTTAAACACATGGGAGGGGGCATTGGATAAGGATAAGAGGCTTAGTTGATTTTCAAAATCAAGTGAGTGGTTAAAACCTCCCAACCACTCGACCTTTATCTCTTTCCACGTGCTTTTCTAGTGGTATTCATGTTAATAAATTATGAGAATTATTGTGCGTGCACTAGAAGTGGTCAAAATTATGTGGTAAAAATTTCAAAGTGATTAGGCATTGCTTTTGTTTGAAAAAAAATCTCAGAGTGAAGGTGAGTAGGGTCCTATAGCACTTCACTTTACCCTCATGCCTCTCTTCTCTTCTGATATTAACCTCTATGGATACCCAATTTTTAGATATGATCTAAATAGGGTTTTGGTTCTAAATGTTATCTTTCCATAAAAACTTATTTCATAGAAAAACTCCACACAAAGATGGCGTGATAGGATTTTTGTGTGTCAGGGTTTTTGGGCCGAGTGAAACCCTAGTTTTGGGAATCTAGGTTCGGATCGAGAGAACGAGTGTTGTGAGCATCGAATTGCCACAAAATTTGAAACAAATCTACATCATCCTCCAATATTTATGTTCTAATTTTTTTGAGTATTTGAGAAATCAAAACGTATACGATCAATCATATCGATCATGATCAGCCATCGAAGGCCCCGATGAGGAGCTACCCCTTCAGTGGACTGGTCAGATCCAGGAGCTCCGTGTGGACCATTCATAAAGGCCAAATGAGTGTGCGGTTGTAGCATAACACCATAGCTTTTTTTGATAGATTCAGATCATGGAGATTAGCTATCCACTGAAAGATATCGAGTTTTGAACTCGTATCGGTCAGCAGATTCGATTTGCTGATCGAATGCATTTTATTTTTCTATTGCATATTAGCATTTCTAGATCCTCAGTGGGGTTTATTTGACATGATCAATGCATGCATAGTATTAATTTTAGATTAATATTTGCTTTCACTACTATTTTATTCAAAAAAGTTTCGAAAATACATGCTTAAATCCTGCGTGATTTCCTTCAGTATCTACTCACTATAAATAGTGAGTATGCCATATCTGATCACGTACATATTATGGCATGCATAATAGAACCCACTATTGAAGCATATAAAATTCTACTCATATGCTCTCTCTCTTGAGGTGTTGTCGGACAATCTCTCTTTGAGAGAGAAATTTCATGGCCTATTAATAGATAGCCCTTTTCAGAATTTTTCATACTGAATCTCTTCAGCATAGTATCAATATACATGTTCTGGGATAAGCTGAGCAATCTTTTACATCTATTTCTATAAATCTTCATCCATAGGATGTAAAAAGCTTCTCCCAAATCCTTCATTAAGAATTATGATGACAGCCAGATCTTTATTTCTTGTAATGTAGGGACATCATTCTCGATTAAAAGAATGTCATCCACATACAATACCAAAAATACAACCACTAGACCATTAGCCCACTTGCATATACAGGACTCTTCTCCATTCTTAATGAAGCCATACGTCTTAATCATCCTATCAAAATGTATGTTCTAACTCCGAGATGCCTATATTAGTCCATAAATGAATCTTTGAAGCTTGCACACCTTAGACTCATCTGTGACTGTGAATCCTTCAAATTGTTTCACATACACCTCTTCTTCCAGCTCTCAATTCAGAAAAGCTATATTCACATCTATCTACTAGATCTCATAGTCCAGATGGGCAGCTATCGCAAGCATGTTCCAAATAGATTTGAGCATTGCCATAGAAAAAAATATCTCATCATAGTCTATACCATAGCATTGATGATATCCCTTTACAACCAAATGGACTTTATAGATCTCCACCTTTCCATCAATGACGCTTTTCTTCTTGAAGATCCACTTACACCCTATGGGTTACCCCTTCAAATGGATCAACCAATGTCCATAAATCCTTGACCTTCATGGAGTCCATTTTAGATTTCATGGCCTCAAGCCATTTCTCAAAGTTGGGTCTCTGCATTGCATCCATGTAGGTGATCAGATCCTCATTGTTCTCATCAAGTTTGACAGGATTACCTTCTCGAACCAAGAAACCATAGTATCAATCCAGTTGACATGGTACTCTACCAGACCGCCTTAAGGGTGTAGGTTCAATGGACTTCAGATTTGATCTAATCAAATTTGGTTTAGGTTCAACTACTTGTGTTGATTTTTCTACCCACCAAACTTCCTCAAGTTCGATCTTAGAGGCATTAGTCCCTTCACCAAGGAACTCCTTTTCTATGAAGATTGCCTTAAGGCTATCAAGCACCTTTTGCTCATCAGCTAGACAGAAGTAATATCCTTTTATCTTTTTTGGTATCCTGTGAAATAACACTTCTCAGACCTAGGTTCAAGCTTGTCCATTACTAAATATTTGAGATAAGCCGGACACCCCCAAACCCTAAGGTGCAAGAGTACCGGCTTACGTCCTGTCCATATCTCATTTGGCATTTTAGAGATAGACTTACTTGAAACCCTATTTGAAGGTAATAGGCTGACTCGAGTGCATTTCTCCATAAGGAGATAGGCAGACCAGCAAACCCCATTATGGATCAAACCATGTCCAATAGGGTCCGATTCCTTCTTTTAAACACACCGTTATGCTGTGGTGTTCTAAGAGGAGTCCACTGGGAGAGAATCTCAATTTTTTCTAGATATGTCAAAATTCTACTAGAAAGATGCTCACCCCTTCGATCAGACCGAAGAGTTTTAATACTTTTTCAATTTATTTTTCTACCTCTTTATGAAATAGTTTGAATATTTTAAATGACTCCAACTTATACCTCATTAAATAAACATACCCATATCTCGATAGGTCTTCTGTGAAGGTTATGAAATAGAAATATCCATCTCTAGCACTTGAACTCGTGGGTCTACATACATCAGTATGTACTAGATCTAAGAGTTTACTAACTCACTCACCTTTTCCAGTAAAAGATGATTTGATCGTTTTACCAAGAAGATAGGACTCATAGGTTGGAAGTAATTCATAATCACCAATTTCAAGAATTCCTTCTTAAGCCAACCTGTTTATTCTATTCTTACTAATATGACCTAGCCTACAGTGCCAATGATAGACATCTGATAGATCATCTAATCTAGAGCATTTATTGGAGGATTGAACCATGTTAACAGGCTATAATAGTAAATAAATATCCTTATTCAATTCTCCAATACAAACCGTAACATCATTCAAAATGATAATTATTCTTGACCAAAAGGTCTATAGAAATAACATTCAATAAAAAATTTAAATAGAAGTGATATTCACTAAGAACAACTTTATAAGAATTGATTACAAGGTTCATGGTTCCTAAAGCTAGAACTGAAATTTATCTTCTATCTCCAATGTTCAAGAATCTCTCATCTTCATCAAATCTTCCACTGACCTGTAAATCCTGCCTCAAATTATAAATATGATAAGGGCTTCCAGAATCTAATACCCAGGTAGTAATATCACATATTAAGAAGTTGCAAGGTGTTATTATATAATTACCTTGCCAAGTAATAGCTTGCTTCTTTCTTGGCTTGTTCGTATTCAGAAAGATAATGTACTGGGGATAATTTCTCTTCTAGTGTCCATGCTTCTTGTAAAAGAAGCACTCTATCTAACTCTGGTCGGGCTTGCACTTCTTGGTCTGATCCTGTGCATTCATTGCAGCATGAGGCTACACCTTTTTGTTCTTCTTCTTCTTATTCTTCTTTCCTTTCTTAAAGTATCGACGACTAGAAGAAGACCCTCCCACTATATTCACCATCTCCTTGTGGAGCTGATGATCCTTCTCAAAGTTCTACAACAATCCTAATAAACCATGGTAGTTTACTACAGGCTTTATCATTCAAAAATAAGTAAGGAAGGGAAGGAAGGACTTGGACAAAGAATTAAGGATTGCATCCTTCCTGAGCTGCTCATGCAAGGAAAAGCCCAGCTTACTCAAGCACTCAATCATCTCGATCATGTAAAATACATGATCGATGACTGAGGTCCCATCCCTCATTCGAGCATTAAAAATGGCACAACTAGTCTTGTGCCTTTCAACATCGTCAGACATACCAAAGGAGTCATTCAACATTTGAAGCATCTCCTGAGGCTAGGCATTTTTGAACCGACAGCTGAACTCATCATTTATTGCTGCCAGCATGATGCACCAAATGATAGTGCAGTCATTGAGTCACTTCTGCTAAGTATCTTGGATTGCTCCTCTAGTATTCAGAGTTAGCTCCTCAAGTGATGGATCAATCAATACATACAAGATCCGCTCATGCTCCAAGATAATTTTTAACTTTCGATACCAGCTATCAAAGTTGGATCCCATTAATTTATCATTATCTAACAATGACTGAAGTGACAAGGTGGTGGCTATTTCTGTATTAAAAGAAACCAAACCTAAATAGTATATGAATTTTAATCCTAAAGACTTAGACTTTAGTCTAAAATTCCTCTCACTATTTTATTCAAACTGGTAGCCTCTACCTCCAATTTGAGGAATTACTTTAATTCCTTAGTGGACACTAGAATCCACACAGACTATGCACGAGCCCAACATTGGTTGGTCAACCCATGTGCATTATGGGTAGGTTCTTAACTAATTGTTTCTCTAATCAACTTTTAGTATTTTAATTTTGCCCCAGGAATCTAATCAATAGGCTTTGACCTCCACTGAAAAGATCCAGTTAGGTCCAACTATTAACATTACCATATCGAGTGTATTTGACCAATGAATGATTAGGCCCAACTTTGATCAGCCAACTTGATCACCATTAGAAAGACATGACCAAATCATCATATTATGAATGATAATTCCATTAGTCAATAAGCACCAGACCTTTAGGCCTCCAATGATTATTAAACTAATGAACTCATTATCACTCAACTTAATAGAAGGCTATGATCTAGTTATCATTATATCTATTTCATTTTTAAGGATCTAATAATTTTAGAGAATTTGGTTAACTTATTTTTAAAAAAAGAAGAGAGAATTAACCAATCAAATTTGATCCTTCCACTGACTTCACCAAGTCAGATCAAAAAAGAACTAATTTAAGCCAGCATTAGGAGCATCTAAATCAGTCACACCGATTTACCTAATTGACATGGGTGAGCCCAAATCACTAAGTATTCTAATCAAAATCTAACTCACCAGGATGATCAAATAAGTGAGATCAGTGGAAGGGATATGCCATTAACTCATCAAAGATCGAATTTGTGCGAGTAGCTCCCAATTAAAAAGCATTGGTCTGGACTGCCAAATGTACCTTAGACACCATCAGGTTCATTAGTTTCAATTTGACCAACCTAACAATTTCGAGTTGGACCGTGTAGCCATGAATCAAGTTCATTTGGTCTAATTTTAAAGGCATGGACTTGACCAACTACAACTATTGTAATTAAGTCTAAAGAGTCCTTGACCAAATCTAAATCAACATTTGGTTAGACTTGATCAACTACTCTAAATTAGTCCATTCTTTAACTAACCTTCGATCTAATCCAGTTAATGGACCTGTAACCCATATTTTATGATTAATGACTTAGGATCTCTAATTCATAATTATAGATCCTAATACAATATACTTAATTCATAATTAACTTTTTGGGCTGAGGGTTGGGGTTCGATATTTCTAAAATATTTTTCAAAATTTTGAAAGGTTCAACACAACTTAGCACTATTCACCAAGTGGGTCGATCTATTTCAAAAATTGGGTCAGCTCATTTTATAAATAGTACTAGTTCTAGGTTTTAATCTAGATCTACGTATAATACATAAAAATCATGAATAAAATTATATCTAATCTAAACTCTTATTTATGATTAAAAATTAGATCAAAACCATACAATCACAACATTAAAATTATTTGATCAAATCTAAAATTTTATAATTTAATGATCTAGATTAAGATGTACCAGGACAACCAACATTGTAGGGGGTAAACACTTCAACAAGACAACCTAATATCCATGCGATCATATTACTTTATTTTTAGATCTAAAAACTTAAATTATTATTTATATCTAATCTAAAAAATAATCTAAACATGCATATATATCACATTAAATAACTTGGATGCTCTGATACCATTGATGGAAAGCAAGGAGGATTTTTAGCTCTACTTTCGAAACTTTTTCAAAAATTAATTATAAAAAAATAAAAATTAAATCTAATTAATTTATAAAGAGCTATAGATCTGATCTACAAATTCTATATTACTAGGATCTAATATGATATACATGCATGCTTAGAAATCTAAAAATAAAATTGCTGCAGGTAGTAAAATAATTTTACTAATCTATGTGTTCAGAATATGTTATCTTGCATGGATACATGAACTCCGCAATTGCATCACCACCAATCTAATCACCAGATAGATTTGATCATTATGATGCAGCCACACATGCATCTAGCCTACATGGATGGTCCACAAGAGGTCCTAATCTCGCTCGGCTCCTCCTGAGTGCTAGCTTAATGAAAAATGCTCATGAGAGCTAGATCTGATCGAATAATTTTAATCTCCCCCCACCAAAATTTTGGATACTCCAAATTAGTAGGATGGATAGAAGAAAGAATGATGAAGTAGTCAAAATAATTTCACAAAGATTTGACGTTCAAATCTTGTGAAATCAGAATAGAAACCCTAGATCAAGAACTAGGGTAGCATAGCACTCAAACCTTGGCACCTAGTTTTCTCTCCCAATTTTTCATCTAAAATTTTATTCTTATTTTTTATAGGATATGGAAGGGCTCACAAACTATAGAGGAGTCATCTCAAAAAAAATCTCAGCAAGAAAAAATTTTAGGAATTTTATACAGGGCGAACAAGTCAAGATGGCATGTGGAAGAGTTAGGATGAAGTGGTTTGCTTTTTGAATTCAAATCCAATTTGAATTCAAACTGCAACCAGATCACACCCATCCATTTAGAATGTGAGAAGGGAGGTGAAATCCTTCTTTTTCATGAAAAAGAATTCACAAGAACATCTTTCTCGTAGAGAAAAAAATGGTGCAATGAGGGTAACGTGGCACATGGAAGACTAGGTCAAACTAGTCTCATAATTATTCATCTAATTGAACCAACCCAATCTAAATTGGTTAGGCCCAATTAGATCAGATTAAATCTAACTTATTTAGGCTTAAATAGGCTTAGTTAAATTCTAAATAAATTAGAAATTAAATAAGCTCAACCCCTAATCAAATCAACGATCATACTTCCTCGGTGATTAGGTTATCTCATAACCTAATCGGGTCAAATCCAATTAAATCTAATTCAGCTGAACTTGATCCAAAAATAATTACTTAATCAAATTAAGTTAATTAGTGATCAAATTATTATTTAAATCTCTCATAAATATAGAGTTCAAATCTAATGGATATCCAGACAATAAAGTTCCATCAAAATGAAACTCCTGATCAAAGAGTCCCAAACCAGTGCGACTCTTGATCCCGATGTCTAAAATGAGTGGAACTCATGATCACAGAGTTCAGACTCTCGATCATAGAATTTTAGACAAGTAATACTTAGAGTTCTAGAATAGTAAGACTCTTGATCGAAGAATCTCAGTCCAGTGGGACTCCTCATCGTAGAGTCCTAGTCCACTAAGACTTCTGATCATAGAGTCCCAAACAACCAGAACTCAAAGTCCTAATGTAGTAAGACTCTTGATCGATGAGTCCCAGTCTAGTAGAACTATTGACCATATAATCTCAGTGTAGTGAAACTCTTCATCAGCCATCAGAGCAGGTAGGAACCTCTAGTGAGTGCAACCCCACAGGTTCGAACCTAAGTCGGTAGCATAGGAACCACTTCTTGTACTAATCGAAGTAACCATCTAGCAATGGTATCCGACGTTCGAATAGGTTGAATAGTTGTAATCACAATATTTAGAACATACATGAATATGATTACCGCATAATTCATCCCTTTGACCTCTATGTCCGAGGATGACTCAGAATTAAACTATCAACCCTGAATGTGAAGGAACCAAATCTAGGATTTCATGGGTAGATCTTAAACTTTTTTCAAGATCAGGCAGCATAAAACTTAAATAAATTAAATATTTATTTAAATAAACATGAAAATATCCTAGATCTAAGATTTATTACATGATCAAGGCATGATATTAAATTAAAAATTAAAAAATATAAAGAAAAGATTAACATGTTGATCTCATCAACATGCTACAATACTACATCTAATGTAGCTATAAAATAAATAGATCAGATCTATTATCTATGCAAGTTAGACATTCTAACTTATTGATCTAGGATTGAGGATGATGTCACAAGCCAAACATGCATCCAACCTCTAGGAGTCATCCACATGAGCCCACGAGCACAATCAGAAATCCTATTGTAGGAAATCAACATAGTATGCTAGTACTATGCTGATCTTTCTTTGATGGTCAATCAGATGCCTTCTTCTTCTGGATTTGGACTCTTCCATAGAGAAAAAGGTGGAGAGGAGGCTTCAGATATGAGACTCTCTTAGAAAACCCAAGGAAGAAGGAAGGAAAGAGATGAACACAACAACCGTAGAAGAAGACCCTTGTTTTCTTCTATTTCCTCTCACCTAGATACCTAGTTTTGTGTCTATTGAAACCTAATTTTCGGAGGTTCTCTCTTCCTAATTTTTACACACCTCAAATATCTCTTAATATTATATATTCCACCAAAATTATAGCTAAAAATTTATCCTAAATAAGAAGATATGCAGAGTCCAAGTTTGGTCAAAAACTCAGATACGAAAAGGACATAATATGGCAAGTTATTGGGGCGCCCAACTCTTGGGTGCCCCCACCTTATTTCCTACCATGGACCAGCAATAGGGATGCACAGAAACTACTTCTTTTACCATGGAATTCAAAGAAAATAAAGAAGGTGTGGGTGGCACAATTAGAAGGAGGTGTTTTAGTTTATAAGGATTTTATCTCATAGAATCTTAGAACAAAACTTACTTCTCTTTCTGACTTAGTCAACTACCAAATTACCATATGAGAAATAGAAGGAGAGAGGAGACATGCATGAAGATTAGGGGAATGAGTATCTCCATGAAAAATTTCTGTAAAATAGGCATGAGGGGCATGGAGGGCTAAGGTGGCGCAAGGTGGAATCCTGTCTCACTAGGATTCCATCTATGACTTGGTCAATCATGGTTTCTCAAACCAAATTAAATTAAAATCAAGTCAAATAAATAAAATAAGACTCGAACCTGATTAATAACATAATTAAATTATATTAAATTAGATTTAATTCTAATTTAATTTTTTGATCAAATTAGGAAATTGGGTAGACCCAAGTCCTAGTTGAACTAGGACTAGTTTTTTCTTGCACTTGGCTTATCCAATATGCCAATTGGACTTAATCCAATCAAGTCCAAACTAAATCTAATTAAATCATATTTAATTAAACTTAATCTTAGTCTTTTGGCTTAATCAAATTAATTTAATTAGCAATCAAATTGCTAATCGATCCTCCCATAATACTTGCGCTAGGCTAAACATCAATCGTATTGGTCGTTTAACTATAGAATGATTCTTAATCATTGATCAACCATTTGATTAGACCATAAGCTCTAATGTGTGTGACGTCATAGTTTGAACCTAAGATAGTAGCATAGTAATAAATTTCTATACCAATCAAAGTAACCATCTAGCAATGGTATCCGAAGGTCGGATAGGTCAAATGTGTTGAACAACATCCTTAGAACCTATGCGGATATAGTGTTCATATAATTCATCCCTTTGACCAAAATGCTCATAGAACACCTCAGAGTTCAACTATCAACTTTGATTAGGTTGTCCACATTATATTTCAAAATATCAAATCCATCTGATGGATTACCTTGGCCAAGATTTTGCTATATTGAAATACAATGATACATTATTCTCCAACTCTTGAAGTGGTCAATCTCATCTTGATCACACTCTAACTTTGCAAGCACTTGACTATGCCTAGAAGTCTTCTATTATAAAATTAAAAATTTAGTTAATCCGGTACCAAAGCACAGTGAGTTGCTTGCAAGTCATTGAGGTGATTCTAGGTTTAAGGGACATACCTATATCCCATCAGAGACATTCTCGACAGTAGAATGCTCCAGAGTTGATCACGTTCAATGATAATGTACCCATACATTTCATCTATATGCCATACCAGTATCTCCACACTTCTTAGTTAAGAGGATAATCAATCTATATGGCATACAGCGACCTATGCTCGATAGATGCTGTCATCCTAATTAACATCTTATCATTTGGTTGTGAATAGATTTAGGGACTAATTGATAAATCCTCTTTTTATCCAAGCTAAATAGCCCTAAGGACTTTATCACAATAATGGAGTTCGTTAGAAGATTAATACTTTATGATGAAAAATATTAAAAATATATATTTTATTTATTAATGAATCAATTATAAATACAATGTAGCTCAACCATCAACAGGCTGATGTATGGTTTTGGAACATATTTTTCAACAACTTTCACTTGTCCTAAAGCCACTCGGTACAATATTTAATACCAATCTTCGACTTGTGGTTATTGAACTCCTTTATCATCAGGTGATTAGTACTTGATATATTGTAGTAAAAAGCACTAAATGTTGTTGCATAATATGTTTATAAGTTGAATTTGATGCTTCTTAATCTTTTTTGCAGGTAATTAGGAGATTGGGCTCATTCAAGCTAATCCAGATTCAAATTAGCTCAACCAAGCAAAAATTAGATATCTAATGGGCTAAGAGCAAACAACTCAAGGGGTTAAGTCACGATCAAAAGCTAGGAAGCAATTCATTTAAATCCAAGGGTCAAGAAGAGAGATAGTTGCTTTAAGGGTTTGGATCAAAAATAATTGATCAAAGGACTGAAAATTGAGGCACGTATCTATAAAGCTCTAACCCAACTTAGAGCCTAATCCAAAGACCCCATATGTTCCATCCCAAACTGCTGTAGCATGGATCACAGAGTGGAAAGAAAGAAGGATATGCCAAAGAGAGAAATAAATTACATGCTAGTTCTTTCTTACCATATTTTTCATACAGCAATTAGAAGTCCACACCAAATCAAAGATTTCTCATGCACACTTCATCTCATCCATCCATTCCTATCATATCTTTAGTCCCATATTGCTTAACCAATAAATCCTCCTACCTCCTAGCATCTATAAGAAGCCCCTTAGGCTTCAACCAAAAGCATTCCTTCCATCCATCTTCATCTAGCCCTAGCCTTTACAACTCCTCTCTCTCCCACTAAGTCTCCACTTTCCTTTCATTCTTCTTCTTCATCAACAAAGCTCTCTTCTTCTCCTTTTCTTCCCATGGGTTAGAAGCAAGAAGATGGCAATGGCGGACGACGTCCCTTCTATGTGTGGCTAGGCTTCATCATCTCAGGAGAAAAGATGAATCTTGTAAATAGATGGTTTGATGTTGATCTATTTTATGTATCTTTTTTTTATCAATAAAATTTTTGATTTATTTAAAAATTAAAAATGCACTATTTTCTTTTGCTTCATTTATAAAGATCTAGATTTTGAATAATCTATGCTCTAAGAGATGCATCATGATTTGAGGATACGGTGCATGATCGGATAAGAGATAGATTGTATCAAAAAGAATAGATCCACTCTTTTATTTATGAGATTTAGTTAAATAGCTTATGCTCTAAGGTACTGACCATGATCTGAGGATACGGTCCATGCTCAAAAAGATGATAAGCTATACCAACTAAAATTACAAGTAGCGGTGCTATAGCAGAAAATATATATGACATCTATTTTATAAAGAAATTCAATCTTCTGAGGTTTCTCTTCTATATTGGACTCATTAAGTTTCTTTTAAATATTATTTTAACAATCAAATTAATTCTTTAATTCTTAAAAAACAACCAAGCCTTTTTGTAGTTTACTAAATAACTACCTTAGATCCTTTAGGACTCGACCCGATTCACCCTGTTCTACGAAGTAGTAGTTGGTTAACTTTTATCTTTGATCACTCTCAGGACAAGAGCGCATCAAATTTTGGCACCATTACCGGGCATCTTGGTATGGTTGATTTAAAAAAAAAAAATTTTTGTTACTTTATTCTATGATCTCTTGCCTTCTTAATTCTAATATTTGCTTCTTATTATTATAGATCAAAAAAAAGAAAAAGAAAAAATATATTTTACTATTTTTAAGGTCTTTTTTTTTTTTTTCTTTCTACTTTAGATTGCTTTGTTGTCTTTCTAGTAAAATATTTTTTTGCCTTTTATATAGGTTTAATTTTCTACCTAATTAGACCTTCCACTTATTTACTTTCTTTTTAA
The DNA here is from genome assembly GCA_006176705.1 of Cocos nucifera. NCBI lineage: Eukaryota > Viridiplantae > Streptophyta > Magnoliopsida > Arecales > Arecaceae > Cocos > Cocos nucifera. The sequence goes on along the minus strand of QRFJ01006755.1, from coordinate 113,454 downwards.
CACATTCTCTAGATATGAAACTATATTTCTCCCTTTTAATTTACTGCTCTTAAAGTAGATTTGAGTCCTTGCTTTACTTGTAGGTTATCTAGTTGCTTTTTTAATCTTTGCATAATTTACTTTTTATTTAGTTAGATTCTATAAATCTCTTCTCACCTAATTAATTTAATTTAAAACTTACCTCTTAGTCTTTCATGCTTAAAGGTAACATAATATTAAAAAAAAATACCATAAAATACTTGACTAAAATAAAAAAACTAATTAAACCATAAAAGATTTTTAATTGTATTGGACATCCTCTCGTTTTGCATCTCACCTCCATAATTAACTTTAAGGGCATAAACCCATTAATCAGATAAGATGGAAATCTGATCATCCTTCCTTAGCCCAAGAACCACATCCGTCATTCTACGTTAACCCAAGCCTCAATTTTAAAATTAATTAGATGTTACCCCTAGGAATTTTGAGCTCAATAGGGAAAGAAAGTCCTAGAGTTAGACTGGGTTCGGATTGATTAATTGCTTGGTGTCTAAGGCAAGTGGTTTAAGAAGGTGATTTTCAATTGGTTTTGTTATTTGACCTGGCTAACTCAATTGGTGTCTAAGAAAAGCAACAAGCAGGGAACCTCCTACATCTTACACTTACCTGGCCGAGTCAGTTAGTTAGTTTTGGACTTGGAGTGCTCAAAGACAGTCTTGAAAATTAGGAGTTATCTAGATTTAGGTTAATCAAAGGATAGAGAGTCCTTACTTGTCTAACTTGATTGCAATTAATATCCAAACATTAACTTTCTTTTCTCTTTCATTTCTAGATTTAGGACTCCCTAGGATCCATCTCTAAAACTCTTTTCTTATCTACCTTTCCTTCCTTTTCTCTCTTCTTCTATAAAAAATAAATAAATAAAATTTTATAAAAATTGCAACTTGGAAAAGAAAATCTAGTCAACTTGTGAGAATTGATTCAAACCCCATTTCAAGTAAAGAAATTGTTGAGACCATCATGGGTGAACCCAACCAAGTACCCAAATTTCTTAAGGACCTATGTTATCCTGTGAGCTCTACCCAACCATCATATATAAGACTCCCCGAGATTATGGTTGGTAATTTTGAAATTAAACCTCAAATAATTAACATGCTTTCCAAATTCATAGGAATTGAGGATGCCTACATTTTGAATAGAGAATTTGAGGAGGTTTGTGAAACCATGCAAATACACCAAATGTCACATGATGCCATAAAACATAGGCTGATCAATTTTGCACTTAAGGACAATGCAAAGAAATGGTTATAAAGCCTATTCAAATAGTCAATCATGACATGGGAAGGTTTTGTAAAGATGTTCTTAAGAAAAAATTTTTCCATCAAAAGACAGCCAAGTTTAGAAATGAGATTAACCAGTTCTACCAACTAGGGATAGAGTCATTCTAGAAGTACCTAGACCGATTTAAAAACCTCCTAAGTCAATGTCCTCATCATGGTATAGAGATTTGGAGGTTGTGCCAAACTGTCTATGAATATCTAGACCCAAATTCCATAACAATGTTGGAATCAATGAGCCGGAGCCAATTTATGTATAAGGAACCCGACAAGGCCTGACAATTTTTGAATGATCTTGTAGAAAAGAGTCTGCAATGGGAGTCGACTAGAGAAACTGAAAAACCCACACTAGCAAGAGGTGGGATGCACCATGTCCAAACATCCCTAGCTACGGAGGCTAGAATTGCAACCTTGACCCATAGGATTGAAGCCTTAAAACTTCAAGGACACCCCCAAGCAAACCAAATATCTGCACCCATGTGCAATGGATGTAGTGCACCAGACCACATCTTGGAAGAATGTCCATCACTAGGAAACCTAGTCAAAGATGGACTTGCATAAGTAAATGCAGCCTATCAAAGATCTATAAACAATCCTTATGTACCAATGTATAACTCAGGATGGACAAACCATCCAAATTTTTCATGGTCACAAGGTTCCAATTCAGGTAGTCATGTCCCAAACCAGCCTTATCTAAGGACCAACCAAGCACCAGCTAACCCACTAGGATTTGGTCAAGAGAAAAGGTTGAATACTTTAGAAAAGGGGTTGGAAGTCTTGCTTAAATCAACTTCCAAAACCATATTTACACTAAACAATTTTATGCAAACCATGGGCCAATTATTAAATGCAAATACCTAGGCAATTGCCCATTTAAAAATGTAGCTAGGTCAGTTAGCAACCACAGTTAATGAAAGAGAAAAGGGTAGATTACCAAGTCAACCCGAGGCTAACCTCAGGAACCAGAACAACCAACTACCCCAATAAGGATCTCAGATCAACCAATTGAATGCCATTCATACATTAAGATCTAGAAAATAAATAGATAACAATATGAATACACCCGAAATAAAAGAAGAGATAGAAGACACACTATTTGAACCACCATCTGACTAGGGCCAACTTGAAAAATCCAAGGCATTGGAACCTGAGGCAGCGTTCGATAGCAGAGCCCTTACCAGGAGTTGATGGACAAACTACTAAGGTTGTAGCACCCTTCCCTAACAGACTTAGGCCTAACCGAAACTCAGCCCAATTAGATAAGATCTTGGAGGTCTTCAAGCAAGTTAAGGTGAACATTCTCTCACTAGATATGATCCAACAAGTTCCTGCTTATACTAAATTTCTTACGGATCTGTGTACCAAGAAAAAGACCATCAATATATCTAAGAGAGCCTTTCTAGCAGCTAGTGTGAGCTTATACTTGTCGAACCACATACCAGTAAAGTATAAAGACCCAGGGTCCCCCACCATCTCATGCATTATGGGAGAAACCTTAATCGATAAAGCTCTATTATATTTAGGGGTGAGTGTTAACATATTGCCATATTCCATATATGAAAAATTAGGATTAGGAAAACTCAAGCCAATGGGGATGACCCTGAAGGGAAATCCTGATTTCTCGATCCAGGTTCGTTCAAATCTGATCAGATCAAAAGATATATTTTAAAATTTTTTTTCTTTGATCTGTATCAAATCTGGGATGTTACAGATCTGATTCTTATTATTTTAATAAATAAAATAAAATAAAGATAAATTAAATTTAATTTAATTTACCTGATTTGGGTAATCCAATTACCTATTGATGATCCTGTATGCAGTGGAAGGTTCTGGATCTAGCCATGCAAGCGCCTGGCCTCTACCGGTATCCACTCAGGCTGGATCTGGAGATCCTCTTCTTCTCTATCACACCTTCAAAAATCATATCTGGATCTAATCTGGAGGATCTTCAAAACTCCTTTTGAAGATCAGTAGTCATCCTTTGCAGCAGTGCAGCCTTCTAGCTTTTGATCGCCTTTCTCTTGCTTGAATCGCACCAACAAAAATCCAAAACTCCATTTGGACATGGAGAGCAAGGGGAGAAGGTGGTTTGGCATGGAGAAGGAGTGGAGAGGCAGCCTAGGGGCGTGGGAAATTCTGATTGCTCTTTGAGTTGGGTACAAGATCTTATTTATAGACTAACTGTGATCCAACTCCTCTTCTTCCCAACCAATCACAACCCTTTGTGAAATCAGATCTAAATCTGATTGATGGGAATAGAGTCCCCTGGATTCCTCCTTAGAGGGCGCCTAAGACCAGTCAAAGTTGGTTCTTAGAAGAACTCTAATTGGAATCCAAAAAGGAGATGGAGTCCTTGTCCAACAAGGACTCCTAGGCGCCTCCAGCTTGGGCACACGCCTAGGGTGGCGTGCGCCCTCCTCCTTGCCAGGTTCTGGTAGGGGGACAGGCCCCCACCAGCTCTCCAATAGGTGCGTGACATGTGGTCAAAAGTCAAAGTGATCAATGGTCAACATTTGACCAGTCAAAGGTAGACTTTTGACCAAAGTCAAAGAACAAGAAATGGCAGGTGACCAAAAATGGCAGGTAATGTCTTACAAAATAAGACAACCTTTTCTGACTTGGACAACCTCCAGTCAGACCATATGAAGGCCTCTAATTGAGCACAAACTCCTTTGGCTCAGACAGGACAACTTATTTATGATAGTAAAAGAAGAACGTTAGGTTCAATCGAGTGCTAGCACGATTTCCTTGAACCTAATTGAATCTCATTCAGATCAATTGAACTGGATCAGTTCAATTGATGATCACCAGATTCAAACCCTTGTTTGTGTGACCCAGTTAGGTTCAGTTCTGTATGGTAATGGGATATGTCATGATCTCTATCATCGACATCATCGAAACTCCTTTCGATGGATCAGAACTCTTCTGATTCGAACAGCTAGAATGATCGATCATCTAAATCATTCTAATTGCTCCCAAAATCCACCAGTGACACCTAGCAGTATATGGTGGCAACCCATCAGAGCTGAATGTGAACCTCTTGGTGCAGCTACCTGTGTGATTAAGTTCTTCTATCTTGAGCCCCGATCAGATTAGGGTTAAGGTGAACTCGTCAAACCCTAGTCTCTGTCATATGATGTAATCATTCGATTCGAGTCCGATGTGAAAATCTAAATAGAAACTCTTTCTATTATTTCACTCTACCATGGCCATGGATTTCTGGACTTGATTCTCATGATCATCATAGGGCTGCTCCTCTACCACCGAGGTAGATAGATTCCATCTTGATGCCATCCAGTTCCTACAATGAACATGCTATAGCCAACATACACCTCAGGGTTCCATATGGCTAGGAGATCGAGTAATGGTGTAGTCAAACTATAACACCCTCAAGGTGAACTGCCGATGCACCTCAGGTCAAAGAACCAGACACACTACTGCAGCATCGAGTCAGTCATTGACGAGAAGGTAGACTCCCTAATGACTACTCGAGGTGGTCACGCTCAGTGCCCTCGTTCTCTAACGAGTACCTGTACTCTCGCTCCGGTGTCTCCACACCGTAGACTCAAGACTCATCTACTAAAGAGAAGTGATTGTACACCAACCTTTCGGATCAATCACCATCCTCGTGATGATCCTATGGTCGGAGCAATTTATGAGTTAATAATGATTATTCATGTCTTAAATTTTCAACTCTTGAAAATATGAATTATCATTACCATTAACTCAAAGGATGTATCACAGACACTAAATACACATATGTGATAGAAAATAACCCATTTTATTGATTTAGTCAAAATTATAATTTTGCCCCTAGAAGTGTATTACAAGTGTCAGCCAATTCTGGCTTCTAGGGCACATATATCTAACAATCTTCCACTTGTCCTAAAGCCAATTGGCTACAAGTCTAAGTCCCATCTTCTCAAGGTGGGCTTCGATCTTCTGCTGGCCCAACGGCTTTGTAAGTGGGTCTGCCACATTATCTGTGGAGTTGACTCTCTTGACCTCGACGTAACCCTTCTCGAGGTAATCGTGGATGAGGTGGTATCACCGTTTGCTTGGAACTCTTCCAGCCGACAGCACCACCATTGCACACAAATAGACTCCCAGATGTCGACTTTCGATCATCTATATCGGACATGAAATCCGAGTCTGTGTATCCCTGGACTTGGAGTTCTCCGTTACCAAAGACCAACATCATATCCTTAGTTCTTCTCAAGTACTTAAGGATACATTTCACAGAAGTCCAGTGTTCTTCACCTGGATTTGACTGATATCTGCTTGTGACACTCACAGCATGGGCTATATCAGGTCGTGTACATAGCATGGCATACATGAGGCTCCCTATTGCAGAAGCATAAGGGATCTTGCTCATGCGTTCTATTTCCTCAGGTGTGCTGGGGCACATCTTCTTGGAAAGATGAATACCATGTCTGAAGGGTATTAATCCCCTCTTAGAGTTTTCCATACTAAACCTCTTTAGTACTTTCTCTATGTACATCTTCTGTGAAAGTCCTAGCATCCTATTCGGTCTATCCCTATAGACCTTAATTCCTAGAATAAAGGATGCTTCACCTAGGTCTTTCATGGAGAATTCCTTGGACAACCATATTTTGACTGTCATCAACATGGGAATATCATTCCTAATAAGGAGGATGTCATCCACATACAATACGAGGAAGACAACAGTGCTCCCACTGACCTTTTTGAAAACACACGATTCCTCTTCGTTTTTGATGAAACCAAATGTTTTGATCACATCATTAAAACGAGTGTTCCAGCTCCGAGATGCTTGCTTAAGTCTATATATGGACCTTTGCAGCTTGCAAACCTTGTGATCAGTATCACTGGATGTGAAACCTAGCGGCTGTTCCATATAGATATCTTCCTCAAGATATCCATTTAAGAATGCTGTTTTCACATCCATTTGCCATATTTCATAATCGAAATAGGCTGCAATGGCAAGCAATGTGCGGAATGGATTTTAGCATAGCCACTGGGGAAAAGGTATCCTGATAGTCAATGCCTTCGCGTTGACTATAACCTTTTGCCACTAGTCTAGCCTTGAATGTCTCCACATTTCCATCTGCATCAATCTTTCTCTTGAAGATCCATTTACACCCAATAGGTACTATACCTTCTAGTGGATCTACCAAGGTCCAGACTTGGTTTGAGTGCATCGAGTCAATTTCTGACTGCATTGCCTCTAGCCATTTCTTGGAGTCGATATCTGATATCGCCTCGTTGTAGGTTTTGGGATCATCACCATGAGCACCATTACCTACGAGGAACATTTCCTCTACTTCCTCTAAAATAATACCTAAGTATCTCTCAGGGGGATGGGAAACTCTTTTCGATCTACGAGGTGGAGGAGGTAGTGTTCTTATTGGCTCGACCTGATTTGGTTCTAATTGGTCCTTAGCTCGTTCCACTTGTGAGACTTTCTCATCAAGCTTGATCTATTTTCCAATGCCGCTGTCTTGAATAAACTATTTTTCAAGAAAAATGGCATGTCGACTCACAATCACATTGTGGTCTTCTGGAATGTAGAAATAGTATCCTAATGACTCTTTACGATATCCTATGAATCGAGCTCTAAAGGACCTAAACTCTAACTTGTCCGCTTGTTGTCTTTTGACGTGAGCTACACAACGCCAAATTCTGAGATGACTCAGACTTGGTTTCTTACCGTGCCATATCTCATACGGTGTGGTAGGAACAGTTTTAGAGGAAACCCTAGTCAGTAGATAAATTGAAGTTAACAATGAGTATCGCCAAAGGAAATCAGGGAGGTCTATGAAGCTCATCATGGATCGAACCATATCCAATAGAGTCCGATTTCTACGTTCTGAAACCCCGTTGAGTTAAGGTGTTCCTGGTGGAGTCCATTGAAAGACTATGCCATTTTTCTTTAGATAGTCTAGGAATTCTCGGCTAAGGTATTCACCTCCTCGATCTGATCGAAGAACCTTAATGAGTTTCCAGTTTGTTTTTCTACTTCATGTCTAAATTCTTTGAACTTTTCAAAAGCTTCAGACTTGTGTCTCGTAAGATACACATATCCATACCAAGACAGATCATCGGTAAAGGTAATGAAGTAGACAAAATTGCCTCTAGCCGACACAACAAATGGACCGCACACATCAGTATGTACTAGGGCAAAGAGATCTGTGGCCCTCTCCCCATATCCAACAAAAGGGAGTTTAGTCATTTTGCCTTGAAGATAAGATTCATAAGTTGGATATGACTCGGAAGTCAACGGACTCAATAGCCCATTTTTCTCCAATTTGTTGATCCTATCTTCTGCTATATGACCTAATCTCAAGTGCCATAGATATCTGTCATTTGGACTATCCCTAGGTCCTTTGGCATTCACATTTTGCTCGATAGTTAGAACAGGTACATCAATATGTAGCTGATAAAGACCATTAATAAGAAAACCATTTGCAATTTTATTTCTTTCATAAAGAATGTTACAATGGTCCTTAAAGAAGGTGATCACATAACCTTCTTGTGCTAAGCATGAAACAAAAATCAAATTCCTGCTAGCTACAGGCACAAAATAACAGTCTTTCAAAACTAAGTCTAAATCAGATGGTAATCGAAGAGGGTATGTTTTCATGGCTACTGCAGCAACTCTTGCTCCATTACTGATGCGTAGGATAATGTCTCCATCTCTCAACCTCCTGCTATCCTCAAGACCTTGCATGGAAGTGCACAGATGAGCACTAGAACCAGAGTCAAGCACCCAACTGGATGCAGAAGAAACCGTAAGGTTAGACTCAATAACGAGGATACCTCTAGAAGGACCTTCCTTCTTGTTCTTCAGGGTGGCCAGGTAAGTAGGGCAGTTCCGCTTCCAATGGCCATCGCTGTTGCAATGGAAACACTTTCCTTTGACATCGGCCTTCTTCTTCGGCTCTGCCTTCTCCTTCTTTGATCCTTCCACCTTTTGCTTTTTCACAGACTTCTTTTTCTTTCCATAAGATTTTCTTTTGGAAGAAGTCTGTTCCATAGCAAGAACTGAGTCTTTAGAACCTTTCATAGAAAGCTCAGTGGTAACCAGCATATTCATTAATTCAGCCAAGGAATTCTGAAGTTTATGCATGTGGTAATTCATGATCAATTGCCCATATGCATCAGTCAAGGATTGCAGAATAATATCGTTCTGTAGGTCCAAGTCTAACTTCACACCGAGCTTCTCAAGCTCTTCCATGTCCTTGATCATTATCAGACAGTGATCTTGGACTGACTGCCCATCATGCATCTTAGCCTAAAAAGTTGTTTCGTGACTTGATATTTGGCTGCGCGACTTTGTTCACCAAACATCTCCTATAGGTGAGCCAACATTTGGTGAGCAGTCCCGATATCCTCATGTTGGCACTGGAGCTCATCAGACATCGAGCCCAACATGTAACATCTGGCCTTATTGTCTTCGTCTATCTATTTCTCCAGAGACGCTCTCTATTCAATAGATGGACGAGCTGGTAAGATGGGAGGGTCCTGGTCCAGTACATGGGTTAACTTCTCGAAACCCAAAACTATTTTGTAGTTCTTGAGCCAATCTTTATAATTGGGTCCAGTCAGTCTATGTGTGTCCAGGATACGTGCCAATGGGTTGGACGTAGATATTTTTCTGTAGAGAGTCAAAGATTCTAGTTAGATATTGTAATTTTGACTTGACCAATTTGTTTAGGGATTTTATTTTTAAATAAATTAGCTCCAACTATTTTCATGGATCCCTACACTCCCTCTGTAGAGATGCGAAAATCTCCACGATTAATGATTTCTAGTGGGTGGTGCGGTCTCACCAACTGACTCATCACCTCACCTAATAGTTATTGGTGATGGGTTAGCCAATGAGTGAACAACTCTTGTTCAATGATTCTCTAATCATGGTGCACCCAAACTTGATCTCTAATTCATGAATCTCACCGTATCCAGAATATTGATCCACTCCTTAGTTAAGTCAGATCCACCATTTGCATAGACTGGGTTCCTAATTGAGTCTCTCACCGTTTCCTGAAATATTGAGCCCAACTCATCCTCCAGCCCATAGCATCCAATGCCTAATAGACATGGTTGCATCTTCCCGGTGCAACTGAGCCACTGTATCCAGCCGAGAACAATCAACCTCGGGAAGGGCCCGCACGTCTACAATGGTGGAAGACCTCAGACTTAATCTTTTCTTAGGGAGAATTGATTCAGGTCTCATTAAACTAGACTTGGCTTAGTCATAACAATTATGACTAACCTAGTGGCATGGGTTAGCTCGGATTATTGACCACCTCAAATCAGAACTGTGTCAACAGATATGGCCAGGTAAGTGAGATCGGTGGAAGGAATATGCCATTAACTCGTACAAGAATGCATTCAGGTCGAGTAGCTTCCAATTAAAAACCAGTCGGTCGTATGTGCCAAACTTACCTTAGACACCAAATTGTTGAGCCAGAACCAATTGGGTTAGCCTACAATCCAGACTCTAACCTCTGAGCCTAATTAGGTCTTGCTTGATCATGACTCGATCTTGACCCAGACTTAATCCTATTAGGCTGGATCAATTTAAGCATTATTGATCCCATCTAACCAACTCTTGATTCGGTTTGATCAACCGCTTAGACCTAATTGAGCTACCCAAGCCCGAACCCTAGTATTATGAATATGTCTTAGATCTGAAATTCTTAATTTTAGACCTAATTAATATTTCATAATCTTAATTTTTAATTAAGTAGGGTTCATAAATAAAATATGCACAATAAATCCTAGGGTTTCAGGATCTAGGGTTTTGCAGAAAGTAAGTTTTGGGTTTCTGATTAAGGATGAACACGCAGCACCCCTACACATCATAAGAACACCCCATCGAATGGAAAAGAGAGGGCCTTTAAAACCCTTCTTCGTTCTTATGATCGGACGGCCAAGAGGAACGCCTTAATCAGGAACATTCAATACTACAAAATAGTTTTAGATCTATATCATATATCTCATATATAAATCAGATCTAATCATGGCATATTTTGCATACATCTCATGTATCAAATCATGCATATTTTTAGATCTAAATTATCTCATAATAATCTAAAAAATTAGATTTAAATTGATCTAATCAAAATAAATTCTAATCTAGACAACTATGTAGAACTATTCTACAACTAGTCTAGACATGCATCAATCATATCTCATATGATGTTTAAAATTAAATAATTTTTATTTACTATTTTTTAGATGTTATTATAACACTTATAATATCAAAAAATAGTAAATAAAAAGATCTAAAATATGATTTAATCAGATTAAATCAAAAACATGCAAGACTATTCTATAGAACTATTCTATTCTAGAACTAGTCATGCATATCTTCTAATCTTAGATCCAAATCATTTAATTTTAATTTTTTCTGATTTCAGATCTGATCACATCTCATGTGACATCTGAAATCAATTATTTTTTAATTAAAATAAATTTAAAATCAGATCTAAACACTTTTAGAACCATGGCTCTGATACCAGTTGAAGGGAAATCCTGATTTCCCGGTCCAGGTTCGTTCAGATCTGATCAGATCAAGAGATATATTTCAAAAATTTTTTCTCTTGATCTAATCAGATCTAGGATGTTTTAAGATCTGATTCTTATTATTTTAATAAAATAAAATAAAATAAAAAGATAAATTAAATCAAATTTAATTTACCTGATTTGGGTAATCCTATTACCCGTTGATGATCCTGTATGCAGCGGAAGGTTCTGGATCTAGCCACGCAAGCGCCTGGCCTCTACCGGTATCCACTCAGGCTGGATCTAGAGATCCTCTTCTTCTCTATCACATCTCCAAAAAAAATAGATCTGGATCTGATCTGGAGGATCTTCAAAACTCCTTTTGAAGATCAGCAGTCGTCCTTTGCAGCAGTGCAGCCTTCTAGCTTTTTGATCGCCTTTCTCTTGATCTGGAATCGCACCAACCAAGGTCCAAAACTCCTTTTGGACGTGGAGAGGCAAGGGGAGAAGGTGGCTTTGGCATGGAGAAGGAGGGAGAGGCAGCCTTGGGGCATGGGGAAATTTCTGAATTGCTCTTTGAGTTGGGTACAGGGTCTTATTTATAGACTAAGCTGTGATCCAACTCCTCTTCTTCCCAACCAATCACAACCCTTTGTGAAATCAGATCTAAATCTGATTGGTGGGAATAGAGTCCCCTGGATTCCTCCTTAGAGGGTGCCTAAGACCAGTCAAAGTTGGTTCTTAGGAAGAACTCTAATTGGAATCCAAAAAGGAGATGGAGTCCTTGTCCAACAAGGACTCCTAGGCGCCTCCAACTTGGGCACACGCCTAGGGTGGCGTGCGCCCTTCCTCCTTGCCAGGTTCTGGCAGGGGGACAGGCCCCCACCAGCTCTCCAATAGGTGCATGACATGTGGTCAAAAGTCAAAGTGTCAATGGTCAACGTTTGACCAGTCAAAGGTAGACTTTTGACCAAAGTCAAAGAACAAGAAATGGCAGGTGACCAAAAATGGCAGGTAATGTCTTACAAAATAAGACAACCTTTTCTGACTTGGACAACCTCCTAGTCAGACCATATGAAGGCCTCTGTTTGAGCACAAACTCCTTTGGCTCAGACAGGACAACTTATTTATGATAGCAAAAGAAGAACGTTAGGTTCAATCGAGTGCTAGCACGATTTCCTTGAACCTAATTGAATCTCATTCAGATCAATTGAACTAGATCAGTTCAATTGATGATCACCAGATTCAAACCCTTGTTTGTGTGACCCAGTTAGGTTCAGTTCTGTATGGTAATGGGATATGTCATGATCTCTATCATCGACATCATCGAAACTCCTTTCGATGGATCAGAACTCTTCTGATTCGAACAGCTAGAATGATCGATCATCTAAATCATTCTAATTGCTCCCAAAATCCACCAGTGACACCTAGCAGTATATGGTGGCAACCCATCAGAGCTGAATGCGAACCTCTTGGTGCAGCTACCTGTGTGATTAAGTTCTTCTATCTTGAGCCCCGATCAGATTAGGGTTAAGGTAAACTCGTCAAACCCTAGTTCTCTATCATATGATGTAATCATTCGATTCGAGTCCGATGTGAAAATCTAAATAGAAACTCTTTCTATTATTTCACTCTACCATGGCCATGGATTTTCTGGACTTGATTCTCATGATCATCATAGGGCTGCTCCTCTACCACCGAGGTAGATAGATTCCATCTTGATGCCATCCAGTTCCTACAATGAACATGCTATAGCCAACATACACCTCAGGGTTCCATATGGCTAGGAGATCGAGTAATGGTGTAGTCAAACTATAACACCCTCAAGGTGAACTGCCGATGCACCTCAGGTCAAAGAACCAGACACACTACTGCAGCATCGAGTCAGTCATTGACGAGAAGGTAGACTCCCTAATGACTACTCGAGGTGGTCACGCTCAGTGCCCTCATTTTTTGATGAGTACCTGTACTCTCGCTCCGGTGTCTCCACACCATAGACTCAAGACTCATCTACTAAAGAGAAGCAATTGTACACCAACCTTCTGGATCAATCATCATCCTCGTGATGATCCTATGGTCGGGAGCAATTTATGAGTTCGTAATGATTATTCATGTCTTAAATTTTCAACTCATTAAAATATGAACTATCATTACCATTAACTCAAAGGATGTATCACAGACACTAAATACACATATGTGATAGAAAATAACCCACTTTATTCATATTAGTCAAAATTATAATTTTGCCCCTAGAAGTGTATTACAAGTGTCAACCAATTCTGGCTTCTAGGGCACATATATCTAACAGACCCTACAACTAGCTGACTGATCCTTAAAAGTTTCAAGGGGAATAGTTGAGGATGTGCTAATCAAAATCAGTGACTTCATTTATCCAGTGGATTTTATAATTTTAGAGACTGAACCTATGTCAAATCCAAAGTATCAAATCCCAATCATTCTAGGTAGACCATTTCTAGCCACAACTAATGCACAAATCAACTATCGAAATGGATTAATGAAACATTCTTTGGGCAACATGTCAATATATTTGAAAATCTTTCATCTAACTGAAACAAAGGATCTGAACAAGATTCAAGATAATGCTTACGAACCCATTGACCTTAGCAATGAAGAGTTTGACTTTGAACTTTTGATGAACCAAGAATTTGAAGAGGTCAATGAAGTCACTATAATCAGCAAGCATAGGATGGAATCAAGATGGGAGTCCCTAGTGGAACCACTTGAGTTAATGGTTGAACCACTATCCAAGCCATTGGTTGAGGATGCACCAAAGTTAGAGCTAAAATCACTCCCCAAGCACCTCAAATATGCCTACTTAGGTCTATCAAAAATTCTGCCAGTAATTATTTCAGCAGACCTAGACCCCATGCAAGAAAAAGAATTGTTGACTATCTTTAAAGAAAATCAAGAAGCATTAGGTTGGACCATGGCTGACATTAAGGGGATTAGCCCTTCAATCGTTCAACATCGAATTCACCTAGAGACCCCCAAAGAAGGCTAAACCCAGCTATGAAAGAGGTAGTAAAGAAAGAAATTCTCAAGCTATTAGATAATGAAATTATCTACCTAATCTCAGATAGCTCATGGGTTAGCCCAATCCAAGTGGTCCCTAAAAGGTATGGGGTCACAATGGTCCAAAATGAAACAAATGAACTTGTACCGATGAGAGTTCAAACTAGATGGAGAGTCTGTATTGATTATAGAAAACTAAATGTGGCCATAAGAAAGGACCAGTTTCTCCTGCCATTCATTGATCAAATGTTAGAGTGGTTAGCCAGACATGAGTTCTATTGCTTTTTGGATGGATATTCTAGCTACAATCAAATTTTCATAGCACCAGTGGACCAAGAGAAGACCATGCTCACATGCCCATTTGGAAATTTTGCCTATAGACGCATGCCCTTTGGTTTGTGTAATGCTCCATTTACTTTTCAATGGTGCATGATTAGCATCTTTTCGGACATAATCGAGTGGTTCCTTGAAATTTTTATGGATGATTTTTTTACTTTTGGCTCCACTTTTTTCTAAATGCTTACACCATTTAAGACTAGTCTTAAAAAGATGTAAAGAAAAACACTTAGTGCTTAATTGAAAAAAATGACAATTTATGGTCAAACAAGGGATAGTTCTTGGCCATGTGATCTCAAAGAAAGGCATTGAAGTGGACAAAGTCAAGATAGATCTAATTGCCAATCTTCCTCCACCTAAATCAGTCAAGGAAGTTCATTCATTTTTAGGACATGCTGGTTTCTATAGGTGGTTCATCAAGAATTTTAGCTAGATAATCCGTCCGTTGACAAATCTCTTAGTGAAGGAAGTTAGGTTCGAGTTTAAATAAACTAACTTCTACCCCAATTGTGCACCCACCTGATTGGACTCAGTCCTTCAAACTCATGTGTGATGCATCTGACCACTCTATCGGAGTCGTTCTTGGGCAGAGAATCAATAAGCTATCGTGAGTCATCTATTATGCCAATAGAACCCTCAATGATGTGCAGCTTAATTATTTAACAACTGAAAAAGAGTTCTTGGCCATCGTTTTTGCACTTAAGAAATTTATAGCCTATTTGGTTGGATCACATACCATTGTGTACACCGATCACTCAGCTATCAGACACATCTTATCAAAGAAGGATGCCAAGGCTTGCTTAACTCGATGGATCTTACTGCTCTAGGAATTTGACTTAAAAATCAAGAATAAAAAAGGAACAAAAAATTTAGTAGCTGATCACCTGTGCAAATTAATAAATGCACCCTCCAACAAACTAGCAATTAGAAAAATTTTTCTTGACGAGCAACTTATGTCTGTGATGGTCGAACTATGGTATGCTGATATAGTCAATTACTTAGCCACCGATGAGATCCCATGCACTAGACCACTCAAGTTACAAACAAATTCTTTTTCCAAGTGAAGTACTTCATTTTGGATGATCCTTATTCAAACAATATCCTAACCAAATCATTAGAAGATGTGTCCCAGACCATGAGGTTAGAAGTATTCTATCATTCTATCATGACCAAGCATGTGGTGGTCATTTTGGATCCAAAAAGACAACCGCCAAGGTGCCCCAAAGTGGATTTTATTAGCCTAACCTATTTAAAGATGCCTATTACTATTGCAAGAGTTGTGTTATGTGCCAACAAGTTGGCCGGATCACAAAGAGAGATATGATGCTAATGAATCCAATTTTGATTGTAGAAATTTTTGACGTAAGGGAAATCGATTTCATGGGACCATTTCCAAAATCTTTTGGAAATGAGTATATTTTAGTAGCCATGGATTATGTGTCCAAGTGGGTAGAGGCAGTACCATGTCGATCCAATGACAGCAAGACTATTGTCAAATTTCTTAAGGAATATATCCTCTCCCATTTTGGTACTCCAAAAGCTATCATCCGTGATCGTGGAACACCCTTCTGCAATCGAGTCTTTGCTTCACTCATGAAGAAGTACCATATTACCCATAAATTGGCCACACGCTATCATCCCCAGACCAGTGGGCAAGTTGAGGTCTTAAATCGACAAATCAAATAGATCCTAAAAAAGACAGTGAGCACAAATAGAAAGGACTAGTCAGTGAAGCTAGTGGATGCACTTTGGACATACCGCACGGCTTACAAGACCAATTTAGGTATATCACCATTTAGGATTGTGTTTGGCAAGGCTTGTCACAAGCCTGTAGAACTCGAACATATGGTAATGTGGACAATCAAGAAGTTGAACATGGATTTAGATGTAGCTAGAGAATAAAGAAAATTACAGATAAATGAACATGAGAAAATTAGAAATGAAGCCTACGAGAATGCTAAAATATATAAGAAAAAAACTAAGGCATTCTATGACCAAGCAATTATTAGAAAATCTTTTAAACTTGGATAAAAAGTACTCCTATATAATTCTAGGCTTCACCAATTTTTAGAAAAATTAAGATCGAAATGGACTGGGCCATACACAGTCAAGATAATTTTTTCACATGGAGCCATTGAAATTGAAAATCTAAATAATGGTACCACCTTTAAAGTAAACGATCAAAAAATAAAACCAATCTTGGAGCTAGCCACTGAAGAAATAGAGGAGGCTATGATATTATACGAACCTCAGTAAGACTAAGACGTCTAGCTGAAGACATTAAACTTAGCATTTATTAGGAGGCAACTCAATTTCTTTAAATTATTTTTTTCTTTCTATTAAAGAAACAAAGATATCCACCTTCAGACTTCAGATTTTCAAGCAAACATCACACCAGATCACCTTCAACATGGAGCACATTATCACGAGGAGAATTCTTTTCTTCAACTCCTATTTACTTTCTTTTTGTTACTCTCTTGCCCTTTCCATTCTATTGGAGATAATGTCGATCAAGTTGGAGGTGGGGGATAAAAGCTTAGAACTTGAAAAGATAAGAGTGTCTATAGACCTACTATGCTTTAAAATTAAGAAGAACTAGGTATCTCTGTAGTAATTAATGCATAGTTTAGATAAACTGTGAGCTGTCAAGAGACTGCACATTAAGAAAATCCAATAGAGGGTTAAGTATAGAATAAGAATTGATTTCTAGATCCTTCTAAGCACTCCAGTATTAATGTTCAAAGAGGAGCCTATCTTTTATAGGTATAAATGGAATGCCTTGATGCCTACAACACATTAAAAAAAAAAAAGAATTAATTCTAAACATTGGTCTCCCATTGAGTAACCGGGCCCCATTGCCTAAGTAAGCAATGATGTTCGCATCAAAAAATGAATAATATGAAGAAGCTCTACTGTATAGCTACTTTAGCCCATAACCTAGTAGACTCAAGTTAGTAAGTCTGAGGGGTGTTCTACACCTAATGCCCTAAAACCAATTAGTTTGGTGGTCATTGGCCTAAAACTCATTACATGGGTCGAATGGATTGCCAACAGGGCCAAGTCATTGCACAAACTATACACATTCAAAAGAAAAATAAAAAAAGAAGAAGAAGAAGAAGAAAAGAATGAGCGGGCAAAAGTACGAACCATAAACCTATCTTAGGTTAAGGAAAACCAAGGAAAAAGATAAGAGTAGACAAAGAAAAGGTTTAGGAAAGAAATTCGATATTCTTCACTTAGCTATTCTACCAGGCAATCTTAATTTTTCAAGGACACACTTCACTAAGCTTCTTTCTGTACACCAATTTTTCTAGAATTATCTAAAGATGCTCACGACTTAGCACACTGGTATATGAGACTAATCTTTCTTTTACTCGAGGATGAGTAAAGTTCATGTTGGGAGGTGCGATAAGTACTTGATATATTATAATAAAAAGCACTAAATATTATTGCATTATATGTTTATTAGTTGAATTTGATGCCTCTTAATCTCTTTTGCAGGTAATTAGAAGATTGAGCTCATTCAAGCTAATCCAGACTTAAATTTGCTTAACTAAGCAAAAATTAGATATCTAATGGGCTAAGAGCAAACAACTTAAGGGGCTAAGTCATGATCAATGGTTAGGAAGCAATTCTTTGAAATCCAAGGGCCCAGAAGAGAGATAGTTGCTTTAAGGATTTGGATATAAAATAATTAATCAAAGGATTGGAAACTAAGGCACGTATCTATGAAGCTCTAATCCAACTTAGAGCCTAATCCAAAGACCGTACATGTTCCATCCCAAACTGATTTAGCATAGATCGTAGGGTGGAAAATAAGGAGGATATGCCAAAGAGAAAAATAAATTACATGCTAATTCCTTCTTACCATATTTTTCATGCTGCAATTAGAAGTCCACACCAAATCAAAGATTTCTCATGCACACTTCATCTCATCCATCCATTCCTATCATATCATTAGTCCCATATTGCTTAACCAATAAATCCTCCTACCTCCTAGCATCTATAAAAAGCCCCTAAAGCTTTAACCAAAAGCATTCCTTCCATCCATCTCCATCTAGCCCTTTCCTTTACACCTCCTCTCTCTCTCCCACTATGTCTCCACATTTCTTTCTTTCTTCTTCTTCCTCCATAAAACTCTCTTCTTCCTCTTTTCTTCCCATGGGTTAGAAGCAAGAAGATGGCAATGGTGGACGACATCCCTTCTATGCGTGGCTAGGCTCCATCATCTCAGAAGGAATGATGAATCTTGCAAACAGATGGTTTGATGTTGATCTATTTTATATATCTTTTTTTTTTATCAACAAAATTTTTGATTTATTTATAAATTAAAAATACACTATTTTCTCTTGCTTTATTTATAAAAAACTTGATTTTGAATAATCTATGCTCTAAGAGATGCATCGTGATTTGAGGATACGGTGCGTGCTCAGACAAGAGATAGATTGTATCAAAAAGAATAAATCCTCTCTTTTATTTATGAGATTTAGTTAAATAGCTTATGCTCTAAGGGACTGATCGTGATCTGAGGATACGATCCATACTCAAAAAAAGATAAGCTATACCAATTGAAATCAAAAGTAGCGGTGTTGTAGCAGGAAATGGATATGACATCTATCCTACAAGAAAATTTGATCTCCTGAGGTTTGTCTTCTATATTAGACTCATTAAGTTTCTTTTAAATATTATTTTATCAATCAAATTAATTTTTTAATTCTTAAAAAATAACCAAGCTTATTTTTAATTTTCTAAACAACTGCCTTAGATCCCTGAGGACTCGACTCGATTCATCCTATTCTACGGAGTAGTAGTCGGTTAACTTTTATCTTTGATCGCTCTCACAATAAGAGCGCATCACCAGGGCTTTAGAGAAGTGGTCAATCAGGTTCTTCTTTCTATCAATCTTTTGAAGGTCAGCGTCACCCCTATCCATGATCTCTCATACTAGGTGAAAGCGGCATAGAATGTTCTTTGTTCGCCAGTCTGCCTTTGGTTCTTTCGCCTGAGCAATGGCATCAGTGCTGTCATAGTAGAGCAAGACCAGACCATCAAGAAAGGGTGCTACTCCAAGCTCGATGAGAAACTTTCTCAGCCACATAGCTTCCTTCATGATATTTGATGCTGTGATGTACTCTACTTTGTAAATAGAGTTTGCCACAATATGCTGCTTGAAACTCTTCCAGCAGATAGCTCCACCATTCAGAGTAAAGATATATCTCAACATGCTTCTGCTG
This sequence comes from Cocos nucifera, assembly GCA_006176705.1. Lineage (NCBI taxonomy): Eukaryota > Viridiplantae > Streptophyta > Magnoliopsida > Arecales > Arecaceae > Cocos > Cocos nucifera. Next base: position 94,046 of record QRFJ01006755.1, on the reverse strand, counting down.
TCATCATGGTCAGATTGAAAGCTAAAGTTTGTAAATCTCATATGTTTTAGATCTGACTTGCCATAAACCAACCATTGGTTCTTAGTATTACTCAAATACTTAAGGATGGTTTTAACCAATTTTCAATGATTTTCTCCAAGATTAGACTGGTATCTACTCACTACTCCTAGTAAGAACGTCACGTCTGGTCTCGTACATATCATGGTATACATGATAGATCCCACTATCGAAGCATATGGGATACTACTCATACTCTCTCTCTCTTCAGGAGTTGTCGGACAATCCTTGTTAGAGAGAGAAATTTCATGGCCTATCATGAGATAGCCCTTTTTGGAATTCTCCATGTTGAACTTCTTCAGCCAGTATCTATGTACGTAGACTAAAATAATCCAAGCATCCTTTTAGATCTATCCCTATAGATCTTCATCCCTAAGATGTAGGATGCTTCACCCAAGTCCTTCATGAGAAATTGTGATGACAACCAGACTTTTATTTTCTATAGTACTGGAATATCATTCTCAATTAAGAGAATGTCATCCATGTACAAGATAAGAAATACTATTGTTAGACCATTTGTTCATTTATAAATGCAGGATTCTTCTCCGTTCTTAATGAAGCCATACATTTTGATCACTTTATCAAAATATATGTTCCAACTCTAAGATACCTGCTTCAATCCATAAATAGATCTCTAAAGTCTGCACACCTTGGACTTATCTATGGATGTAAACCCCTCAGGTTGTATCACATACACCTCTTCAGTCAACTCTCCATTCAGAAAAGTTGTTTTCACATCCATCTGCCCGATCTCATAGTCCAAATGGGTAGTAATCGCAAGCATAATTCGAATGGATTTGAGCATTGCCATAGGAGAAAATATTTCATCATAGTCAATACCATAACATTGACGATGTTCCTTGGCAACTAGACAGGCTTTATAGGTCTCCACATTTTTGTCTGCACCTCTTTCTCTTTTGAAGACCCATTTACATCCGATGGGTTTAACCCCTTTGAGTGGGTCAACCAATGTCCACACATTGTTGACCTTCATGGACTCCATTTTGGATTTCATGAACTTAAGCCATTTTTCGAAATTAGATATCTACATAGCATCCATATAGGTGATCGGATCCTCATCATTCTCATTGAGTTCAATGGGATCATCATCTTAGACCAAGAAATCATAGTATCTATTCGGATGATGTGGTACTCTACCAGATCGCCTTAATGATGTAGATACACTAGGCTCTGGATCTGATCTAATCAAATTCGACTCAGGTTTGGCTATAGGTATCGATTTTTCCATCTGTTGAACTTCATCAAGTTCAATCTTAGAGGCAATAGTTCCTTCACCAAGAAAATTCTTTTTCAAAAAGGTTGCCTTAAGGCTGACAAACAACTTTTGTTCATCAGCATGATAGAAATAGTTTCCTTTGGTCTCTTCTGAATACCCTATAAATGTGCACTTATTAGACCTAGGTCTAAGTTTATCTATAATTAACCATTCGACATAAGTCGGGCACCCCCAAACCATAAGATGTGAAAGTCCTGGCTTACATCCTTTCCATTTCTCATATGGAGTCTTAACTACAAACTTACTTGAAATCCTATTTAATAGATAACAAGCTAATTCGAGTGCATATCCCTAAAAGAATATCGACAAGCTGGCAAAACCCATCATGGATCAGACCATGTCTAACTGAGTTTGATACTCTCTTTTAGACACACCATTATGCTGTGGTGTTTCTGAAGGAATTCATTAGGAGAGAATCCCATTCTCTCCTAGATATGTGAGAAACTCATCGAAAAGATATTCTCCTCCTCGGTTAGATTGAAGAGTTTTAATATCCTTTCCAGTTTATTTTTCTACATCACTTCGGAATCATTTGAACATTTCAAAAGAATCCAACTTATGCTTTATCAGATAGATATATCCATATCTGGATAGATCATCTATGAATGTGATAAAGTCGACATATCCATCTCTAGCACTTATGCTCATTGATCCACGTACATTAGTATGTACTAGACCTAAGAGCTCAATGGCTTTCTTACCTTTTTTAGTAAAAGGTGACTTGGTCATTTTACTAAGAAGACAGGACTCATAGGTTGGAAGTGGTTCACAATCACTGACTTCGAGAATTTTCTCTTAAGACAACTTGTTTATCCTATTCTTGTTTATATGACCTAGCCTACAGTACCATAAATAGATATCTGACACACTATCTAATCTAGGATGCTTGCTAGTGGAATAGACTATGTTAACAGGTTGTGATAATATATACAAACCATGGTTCAAATGTCCATAGAAAATAGTAACACCATTCATAATGATATTACAAACTTATTTCTTTATTGATATTTTATAATTATTTTTGGTCAGATGGCCTACAAAAATAACATTCAAAAAGAAATTGGGACAGAAATGACAATCACTAAGAATAATGATATGGGACTCAAATATAGGTTTCTGAATTCTTAAATCTAGAACTTGAACTAGTCTTCCATCTCCAACATTTAGGAACCTTTCTCCAGGCTCGAATCTTCTACTGACCTAAAACCCCTATAATAAATTACAAATATGGTAAGGGATATCGGTATCCAATACCCAGTTAGTAATATCATAAATAGAGAAATTGCAAGGAGTTATCATATAAATATCTTGCCTAGCAATAGCTTGCTTCTTTCTCTGCCTGTTCGAATCCAGGCAGGCAATGTACTGAGGACAGTTCCTTTTTCAATGATTCCGCTTCTTGCAAAAGAAGCATTCAACTTGATTCTTATCGAGCTCGATCTTTTTCGTCTAGCCCTGTACAGATGTCCTAGCTTGAACATGTACCTTCTTAATTTTTCTCTTCTTCTTCTTCCTTCCTTTCTTAAAGGATCAAGAACCAAAAGATGAACCTCCCACTAAGTTCATCGACCCCTTATAGAGTTGGTGATCCTTCTCAAAGTTCTGAAGTAATCCCAGTAATCCATGGTGGTCTACTTCAGGCTTTATCATTCTAAAATAAGTAAGGAATGGAAGAAAGGACTTAGGCAATGAGTTTAGTATTGCATCCTTCCCAAGCTATTCATGCAAGGCAAAATTGAGCTTACTTAATCGCTCTATCAGCACGATCATGTATAATTCATGATCAATGATAGAGGCACAACCCTGCATTCTAGCGTTGAAGATGGCACAGCTAGTCTTGTGCCTCTCCACATCATCAGCTGTGCTAGAAAAATCCTTCAACACTTGAAGCATGTCCATTTGCTGAGCTATCTCAAATTTATGACTAAACTCGTCGCTCATGGCAGCTAGCATGATGCAGCGCACCATGGTCTCATCACTAATCTACTTATGGTAAGTGTCTCTGACCATTCAACATGCATTGGCAGCTGGCTCCTTAGGTGCAGAATCCGTTAGCACATACAAGATCCGTTCATGCTCCAAAACAATCTTCACCTTTTGGTACCAGCTATCGAAGTTGGGTCCCACCAAATTATCATTGCCCAATAATGATCGAAATGATAGGAAAGTGGCCATATCTGCACCAAGAAAAATCATAACCTAATTAGTAATTGATTCATTAAAACTAAAGATTTGGACTTTAATCAAAATGTTCTCCCACTATTTTATTCGAATTGGTAGCCCCTATCTCCAATTCGAGGAATTAACCTAATTCCTTAGTGGATACTAGAATCCACATAGACTACACATGAGCCCAACTTTGATTGGCCAATCCATATGGATCTAAGGATAGGTCATAATCAATTATTTCTTTAAATAATTATTAGTAATTAAATTTTGTCCGAGTCCGTAATTAGTAGGCTTTGGCCTCTGCTAAAAAGATTCAATTAGGACCAACCATTAACATGACCATACTTGACCCATCTAACCAATGAATGATTAGGTATAACTTTGGTTGGCTAACCTAACCACCATTTAGAAAGATGGAGCCAAGAAATCATATAATGAATGATAATTCCATCAATCGATAAGCATCAGGCCTTGGGCCTCCAATGATTATCCAACTGATGGATCCATTATCATCCACTTAATTGGAGGCTATGATCTAGTTATCACCATAACTAATTTATTTTAAGAACCTAATAATTTTAGAGGATTTAATTTTTAAAGAAGAGGAAAGATTGGATGAACCAGCTTGTCATGATTCTTCCACTGACTTCGCCAAGTCAACTTAAGGGAGACCATTAATAGGCTGGTCAAAAAGTACCTAAATCAATCATACTGATTTACTTAGCTAACGTGGGTCAGCTCAAATAGTCAAGTGATTCGATAAAAACATAATTTCATCAAAAGGTTAGGTATGTTCGATTAGTGGGAGGATTTGCCAAAGCTTACCTTAGACACCATCAGAAATGGCCAGGTAAGCGGGCTGCCAATTAAAGATCACTGGTCTGGTTTACCTTAGACACCAACTAATTTAATTAGTTTCAATTAGATCAACCTAACAGTTTGTGCTAGACCTCGTAGCCAAGAATCAAGTCCATCTCAGATCTCATTAAAGATATGGACTTGATCAACTACAACTATTGTCATTGATCTAGAGAATCCTTGACCTAATCTAAGATAACAATTGATTAGATTTAGTCAATTCTTTAATTAAGTCCATACTTTAATCTAATCCTAGGTCTAATCCAATTAATGGACCTAATCTCCACTATTCCATTTAATTCAATGTGTTATAATTCATGTCTTAGGATCTTCAGTTTACGATCCTAGATCCTAATCAAACAACTTCTTAATTCTTAATTAAGTTTTGGGCTGAGGGTTGGGGTTCGGCTTTTCAAAAATAATTTTCATATTTGTAAAATACTTTTACAACATGGTTCTATCAATCAAGTTGCATATTTGATTCATAATCAAAATGCAAGTAATATAAATATGAATCTACTTTAGATCTAATCTAAATAGGTTCATGTAATTGAAACCGTTTCAACACCAATCAATCATAAATCAACTTAGATCAAATCTAACATATTTATGATGACTAAAATTAGATTACAATATCTTTAATTAAATCATAAATTTTTTTAGATCTAATCTAAAATTTTATGATTAATATTTTAGATCAGCACGTACTAGGATAATCTTTTCACTATAAGGGGTAAACCTTACAGTAGGATAACCTTATAGTAGTCTGTGAAATCTAAAAACTTTATTTCTAGATCTAAAATTATTTTAAATCTATTAAATTATAAATAAAATTAGAACAAATCTAATAAATTTATGATTAGGAATAGATCATCAAGAACTAGGACAACCATTTTACTATAAGGGATAAACCTTACAGCAGGACAACCATATGGCAGTTCATGAGATCTAAATTTTTAATTTTAAATTTAATAATTAGATTATAAATTACATCTAATTTAATAAATAATCTAAACATGCTCATGAAAATTATGTAACAAGAACCTAGGCTCTGATAGCAATTGAAGGAACCAAATCTAGGATTTCACGGATAGATCTTGAAATTTTTTTAAGATCAGATAGTGAAAAATATAAATAAATTAAATATTTATTTAAATAAGTATAAAAATACCCTAAATCTTAAATTTATTATATGATCAAGGTGTAATATTAAATTAAAAATTAAAAAATATAAAGAAAAGATTAACATGTTGATCTCATCAACATGCTACAATACTATATCTAATATAGCTATAAAATAAATAGATCAGATCTATTATCTGTACAAGTTAGATATTCTAACCTACTAATCTGGGCTTGAGGATAATGTCATGAGCTATATACGCATCCAGTCTCTAGGAGTCATCCATACGAGTCCACGAGCATGATCAAAAATTCTGATGCAGGAAATCAGCATAGTATGCTAGTACTGTGCTGATCTTTCTTTAATGGTCGAGCAGATGCATTCTTCTTCTAGATTTGGACTCTTCCAAAGAGGAGAAGGTGGAAAAAAGGTTTCAAATGTAAGAATCTCTCAGAAAACCTAAGGAAGAAGGAATAAAAGAGATGAACATAGCAACCCTAGAAGAAGACCCTCTTCTACTTCTCTTTGCTCTCACTTAGACACCTAGTTTTATGTCCATTGATACCAAATGCCTAGAGGTTCTCTCTTTCTAATTTCTACACATCTCAAAGATCTCCTAATAGTCTGTATTCTACCAAAATTTCAACCAAAAAATCATTATAAATAAAATGATATGTAGAGTCCAAGTTTGGTTAAAAACTCAGACAAGGAAAGGATATAATATGACAACTTGTTGCTTGGGCACCCCCACCTTATTGCCTACCATGGACCAGCAATAGGGGTGCAGAAAAACTTCTTCTTTTACCATGGAATTCAGAGAAAATAAAGAAGGAGTGGGTGGCACAATTAGAAGGAGGTGTTTTAGTTTATAAGGATTCTATCTCATAGAATCATAGAACAAAATTTACTTCTCTTTTTGACTTGGTCAACTACAAGATTACAATATGAGAAAGAGAGGGAGAGAGGAGGCATGCATGAAGGTCAAGGAAAAGAGTATTTCCATGAAAAATTTCTAAAAAATAGGCATGGGGGGCTTGGAGGGCTAAGGTGGTGCAAGGTGGAATCCTAGTCTCACTAGGATTCCATCTATGACTTGGTCAAACATGATTTCTCAAACCAAATTAAATCAAAACCAAGTCAACTAAATAAAATAAGATTCTAATCCAATTAAAAATAAAATTAAATTTGATTAAATTATATTTAATTCTAGTTTAATTTGCTAATCAAATTAGAAAATTGGGTTGACCCAAGTCCTAGTTGAACTTGGACTAGTTTTTCCTTGCACTTGGCTTATCCAATAAGCCAATTAGACTTGATCCATTCAAGCCCAAACCAAATCTAATTAAATTATATTTAATTATACTTAATCTCAGCTCTTTGTCTTAATTAAATTAAGTCAATTAGTAATTGAATTGCTAATCTATCCTCCTGTAAAACTTGCGCTAGGTTAAACATCAATCATATTGATCATTTAACCGTAGAATGATTCTTAATCATTGATCAACCATCCGATCGGATGATGAGCTCTACTGTGTGTGATCTCATAGGTCCAAACCTAAGCTGGTAGCATAAAAATAAATTTTTATGCCAATCAAAATAACAATCTAGCAATAGTATCCAACGGTCGGATTGGTCGAATGTGTAGAACAACATCCTTAGAACCCATGTAGATATAGTTTCCATATAATTCATCCTCCTGACAAAAATGCTCATAGGACACCTCAGAGTTCAACTATCAACTCTGATCAAGTTGTCCATATTATATTTCAAAATATCAAATCCATTTGATTGATTATCCTGGCTAAGGTTTTGCTATATTGAAATACAGTGATATATTATTCTCCAACTCTTAGATTGGTCAATCCCATCTTGTTCATACTCTGACTTTACAGGTACTAATTATGCCTAGAAGCCTTCCATTGTTGAATTAGAAATTTAATGTCTAGTATCAAATCACAGTGAGTTGCTTGCAAGTCACTGAGGTGATCTCAGGTCTAAGGGACACTTATACCTATATCTCATCAGAGATATTTTCGATAATAGAATGCTCGGGAGTTGGTCATGTTCAATGACGGTGTACCCATATATCTCACTTGTATGTCATACCAGTGTCTCCATACTTCTTATTTAAGAGGACAACCAAGCTACATGGCATATAGTAACCTATGCTCAATAGACACTGTCATCCTAATTAACAGCCTATCATTTGGTCGTGAACAGATTTAAGGACTAATCGATCTATCCTCTCTTTATCAAAGCTAAATAGTCCTATGGACTTCAGCACAATAATGAAGTTAGCTAAAAGATGAATACTTTATGATGAAAAATTCTAAAAATATATACTTTATTTATTAATGAATCAATTATAGATACAATGTAGCTCAACCATCAATAGGCTGATGGTTTGTTTTAGGACACATTTTCCAACAGAAAGATACATCCAAATCATGTCTCAAAGCAATTAGCCTCGTAACTCCTCACTAGGACTATCCTAGCCAAGGATTTGCTAAATTAAAATACAATTGAATATAACTTCTGAATCATAGTAGTCAATCCTATCTTGACTCATACATCGACTCCTCAAGTATTTGATTATGTCTAGAAACCTTCCATCATTGAACTAGAAATTCAGGTAGTACAGCACCAAACTATAGTAAGTTGCTTGGAAGTCACCATAGTGATCTCAGATTAGAGAGATACTTATACCCATATTCCTATTAGAGCAAATCTTGATAGTAGAAAAACTCCATAGTTGGTCATATGAAAAAAAAAATACTATTTTCTATCGCAGGATCGTGCATATCTGATCAGATCTGAGGGTGATTTTTCTAAAAATTTCTAAATAATTTAATCAAATCTAAGAGTTCTCAGATCTAATCATGGTGATCTAATATTAAAAATTAAAAATTAAAATTAAATCAAATTTAATTTAAAGTACCTAATTGGGTAATCTAATTATCCAGCAATGATCTTCCTAAGGTTTTAGAAGGAGCCACGCACGTGCCTGGCCTCTACCGATATCCACTAAAGTAGGATCTGAACATCTTCTCCTCATGAACCTTTTCTCCAAAAATCAGATATGGATCTGATCCAAAGAACCTTCAAAACTATTTCTGATGGCAGCCCATCCGTCACACGAACACCATCGCATAGATCCTGAATATTGTGCCAAAAATCTTGGACCTTCTTCCCAGATTTATGCCTAACTTTTTAGGCCTATAGAAGAGAAGAAGAGAGAGGATAGATGGGGTGTGGGATATTAGGGATGGCAGACTTTGGCATAGAAAATTATTTCTTGCATTCAATGCACTTTGACATGAGAAAGGCTTTTATGTCCAATGCCTACTTAGAGTCCCTTTTGACCAAAATAACTTATTTATTTTATTATTAGGACTCTAGAACTTATTCTCCATGAAAAGCCATCAGATCTCATCTATTTCTTTTATCAAAAATGATTCAAAATGGTGTCGGCATGAGTAGATAAGGAAGAGTCCACTGTGCCTAGGACTCTTCCCTCAAGAGTTTGATCCAAATTAAACTCTATCATAACTCAGTCTAGTCACTCCAAAAATCATAAAATTTAGTATGCCCAATGCATAACTTGTTCTCTATCACATATCCAAAAATCAAATCAAAATGATATATAGAGAATTTTCTAGAAGTATCTGATCTGGTGACCCTCAATTCTCTCAAATAGGTCAACTTTTGACACTAGTCCAATTTGACTATGAATGGATTTAATTTCTATAATTAATCTAATTTGGACTAATTTTAGTCAAATAAAAATAAATTCATTCTAAATACAAGAATGAGTCAAATCAAATTTGACTCAGTTGTGATGAATTAGAAAGATTTTAGAAGGAGAAAGTCAGGCTCAATCACGTGCTAGCATGATTATCTTAAACTTGATTGGATCTAATTCAAATCAATCAAACTAGCTTAACTCAATTGATGACATTCAGGCTCAAACTTTTGTTAGTATGACCTAGTTAGGTTTAATTCTATATGATAATGAGACATGTCATGATCTCCATCATCGATATCATCGAAACACCTTTCGACGGACCAAAATTTCTCTGATTCATACAATTAGAATGATTGATCATCAAAATCATCCTAATTGCTCTCAAAATCTACCAGTGACACCTACTAATATATGGTGGCAACCCATCAGAACTAAAAGCAAACCTCTCAGTATAGTTATCTTGTGATTGGGTTCTTCTATCATGAGCCTTGATAGGATTAGGGTTAAGGTGAACTCGTCAAACCCAATGTCCATCATATGAATTAATCATTCAATTTAAGTCCAATGTGAAACCCTAATAGAAACTCTTTCTATCATCTTCACTCTACCATGGCCATGGACATATGGATGCAATCTCATGATTATCATAGAGCTACTCCTCATCTACCGAGGTAGATAGATCCCCTATTGGTGTAATCCAATTCCTACAATGAACATGCTATAGCAAACATACACCTCATATTTTCGAATGGCTAGGAGATCGAGTTATGGTGTAGTCAAACTATAACACCCTCAAGGTGAACTATCGATGCACCTCAGATCAAAGATCCAGACACACCACTCCAGCAACGAGTCAGTCATCAATGAGAAGGTACACTTCCTTATGACACTCAATGTGGTTACGCTCAGTGACATCAATCTCTAACGAGTACTTGTACTATCACTATAGTGTCTCCATACCATAGACTCAAGACACATCTATCCTAAGAAAGAGACCATACACTAACCTTCCAGATCGATCACCATCCTCGTGATGATCCTATAGTCAGGAGTAGTTGGTGAGTTAATTATGAAAATTCATGTCTTAAATTTTCAACAATTGAAAATATGAATTGTCATTATCATTAAGTCAAAAGATGTACCACAGATACTTTTAAATACACACTATGATAGAAAATAATCCATTTATTAATTTATAGTCAAAATTATAAAATTGCCCTTAGAAGTGTATTACAACTGACAGCCAATCTGGCTTCTACGGCACACATCTAACAAACTCCCACTTGACCTAAAGCTAATTGGCTACAAATCTAAGTCTCATCTTTTCAAGGTGGGCTTCGATCTTCTGCTAGCTTAATAGCTTTGTCAGTGGGTTATCCACATTATCTGTAATATCAACTCTCTTGACCTTGACATATCCCTTCTCGAGATAATCGTGGTTGAAGTGGTATCTTCACTCGATGTGCTTAGATTTTTGGTGAGATCTCAACTCTTTAGCTAGGGCTATGGCGCCATTATTGTTATAGTACAGAGGGATGGCATCTGATGGCATCACTCTGAGCTCTACGATGAACTTCTTATACTAGAATACCTCCTTTACAGCTTTTGATGCAGCGGTGTACTCTACTTTCATAGTGGAATCTACTATCACAGTCTGCTTGGAACTCTTCTAGCTGACAGCACCATCATTGCACATAAACAAACTTTCAGATGTCAACTTTCGATCATCTATATTGGACATAAAATCTGAGTCTGTATACCCTTGGACCTAGAGTTTCCATTATCAAAGACTAGAAACATATCCTTAGTCCTTCTCAAGTACTTAAGGATACATTTCACAGAAGTCCAGTGCTCTTCACATAGATTCGGTTGATATCTGCTTATGACACTCACAGCATGGGCAATATCAGATCATATACATAGCATGACACACATGAGGCTTCCTATTGCTGAAGCATAAGGGATCTTGCTCATGCATTCAATCTCCTTGGGTGTGTTGGGACATATCTTCTTGGAGAGATAAATGCCATGTCTGAAGGGCACCAATCTACTTTTGGAGTTTTTCATGGTAAACCTTTTTAGCACCTTCTCCATGTACATCTTCTGTGAGAGACCTAGCACCCTATTTGGTCTATCTCTATAGACCTTAATTTCTAGAAGAAAGGATGCCTCTCTTAGGTCTTTCATGGAGAATTCATTAGACAACAACATTTTGACTATAGTCAACATGAAAATATCATTCCCAATTAGGAGAATGTCATCCATATACAGTACGAGAAAGATAATAGTGCTCCCACTGACCTTTTTGAAAACATAGGACTCCTCTTCATTCTTGATGAATCTAAATGATTTGATCACATGACTGAAATGAGCATTCTAACTCCACGATGCTTGCTTAAATCTGTATATGGACCTTTGCAGCTTGCAAATCTTGTGATTAGTATCACTGGATGTGAAACCCAGTGACTATTCCATATAGATATCTTCATCAAGATATCCATTTAAGAATGCCATTTTTACATCCATCTGCCAAATTTCATAATCAAAATAGGCTGCAACAGCAAGCAATATATGGATGCATTTGAGCATGGCTACTGATGAAAAAGTATCCTGATAGTTAATGCCTTTGTACTAACTATACCCTTTTATTACAAACCTTGCTTTGAATGTCTCTACATTTCCATCAGCACATATCATTCTCTTGAAGATCCATAAACACCCAATCGGTTCTATACCTTTAGGTGGATCTACCAACGTCCAGACTTGGTTCGAGTGCATTGAGTCAATCTCTGACTTGATTGCCTCTAATCATTTCTCAGAGTCGATATCTGATATCTCCTTATCATAGGTTTTGGGATCATCACCACGAACCTCTTTTTCTATGAGGAACATTTCCCTTACGTCCTCTGAAATAGTACCTAAGTAACTTTCAAGGGGACGAAAAATCCTTTCTGATCTATGAGGTGGATGAGGTAGTGATTGGATTGGCTCAATCTGATTGAATTCCATAGGTTCCTTGGCTTGTGGCTCTCCGGAGACTTTCTTCTCGAGCCTAATTTATCTTTCGATGCCATTATTTTGAATAAACCATTTTTCAAGAAAGATGGCATGTCGACTCACAATCACATTGTAATCTTCTTGGAGATAAAAAAATATCCTAATGACTCTTTAGGATATCCAATAAATCAAGCTCTGAAGGACCTAGACTTTAATTTGTCCGCCTATTGTCTCTTGTCATGGGCCAAGCAATCCTAAATTTTGAGATAACTCAGACTTAGTTTCTTACCATGCCATATCTCATACGGTGTGGTAAGAATGGTTTTAGATGGAACCGTATTCAATAGATATATAGCAGTCAATAGGCTGTCTCCAAAGAAACTTAAGAAGATCTGTGAAGCTCATCATGGATCGAACCATATGTAATAGGATCTGATTTCTCCATTCTAAAATCCTATTGAGTTGAGGCATTCTAGGTAGAGTCCATTGTGAGACTATGCCATTGTCCTTAAGATAGTCTAGAAATTCCCAACTAAGGTATTCGCCTCCTCGATCTGATCGAAGAATCTTAATGAAATTTTTTGTTTATTTTTCTACTTCGAGTCTGAATTTCTTGAATTTTTCAAAAGCTTCAAACCTAAGTCACATCAAATATACATATCCGTACCGAGATAAATCATTGGTAAAGGTGATGAAGTAGATGTAATTGCCCCTGGTTGGCACATCAAATGGGCCACATACAATAGTATGTACTAGGACAAGTAGGTCTGTGGCCCTTTCCCCATGTCCCATAAAAGGAAGCTTGGTCATTTTGCCATGAAGGCATAATTCATAAATTGGATATGACTCAAAAGTCAATAGACTTAATAGCCCAGATTTCTTCAATTTGTTAACCCTGTCTTCAGCTATATGACCTAGCCTATGGTGCCTAAGATTCCTATCATTAAGACTATCTCTAGGTCACTTTGATCCTATGGCATTCATGTTTTGCTTGATATTAAAAATAGAAACATCAATATGTAACTGATAGAGATCATTTATAAGAAAACCACTTACAATTTTATTTCTTTCATAAAAAATATTACAATGGTCCTTAAGAAAACTAATTACATAGCCATCCAGTGCTAAACATGAAACATAAATCAAATTCCTACTTATTGAAAACATATAAAAATAGTTCCTAAGTACTAAATCTAATCCTGACGAAAATTGTAGAGGGTAGGTTTTCACAACCACAGCAACAACTCTTGCTCCATTCTCGATGCGTAGGATCATTTCACTATCCCTCAGCCTTCTGCTATCCTCAAGATCCTACATAGAAGTACACAAGTGAGCACTAAAACCAGAGTCAAGCATCCAACTGGATGTAGAAGAAACCATAAGATTAGATTCTATAACGAGCATACCTCCAGAAGGACCTGCCTCCTTCTTGTTCTTTAGGCTGGCCAGGTAAACAAGGCAGTTCTGCTTCTAATGATCATCAATATTGCAATGAAAATATTTTTCTTTGTTAGCAGCCTTGTTCTTCGGCTCTGCCTTCTTCTTCTCACTATTCACCTTCTGCTTCTTCATGGACTTCTTCTTCTTTCCAAAAGACTTTCTCTTGGAAGAAGTTTGCTCCACAGCAAGTATTGAGCCTTTAGAACTTTTCATAGAAAGCTCAGTAGTAACTAGCATATTCATGAGCTCAGCCAAGGTATTCTGAAGTTTATGCATATGGTAGTTCATGACGAACTGCCCATACGCATAAGTCAAAGACTGCAAAATTATATCAGTCTGCAAATCCTGATCTAACTTGACACTGAGCTTCTCAAGCTATTCCAAGTCCTTGATCATCATAAGAGAATGATCATGGACTGACTGCCCATCATATATTTGAGCCTTAAAAAGTCTTTTAGCGACTTGATTTTTTGCTGTGCGACTTTGTTCACCAAATAACTTTTATAGGTGAGCCAACATTTGATAGCTAGTCTTAATATCTTCATGTTGGCAGTGGAGCTAATCAGACATCAAGCCCAACATGCAATACCTGGCTTTATTATCTTCATCCATCCACTTCTTGAGAGATGCTCTTTGATCAGCGGATGGATGAGCTGGTAAGGTGGAAGGATCTCGTTCCAATACATGAGTCAACTTCTCAAAATCTAAAATAATTTTAAAGTTTTAGAGCCAATCCTTGTAGTTGGGTCCAGTCAGTCTATGGGTGTCAAGGATACGGGCTAGTGGGTTGGACGCAGATATTTTTCTATAGAGAGTCAAAGTTTCTAGTTAGATTTTAAAATTAAACTTAAATAATTTATTTCAAAATTTTATTTTTAAAGAAATTAGCCTCCCACTATTTACTTAGATCCCTACACTTCCTTGGCAAAGATGCAAAAATCTCCATGATTATAGATTTCTAGTAGGTGGTGCAGTCCCACCAACTGACTCACCATCTCACCTAACAGTTATTGATAATGGGTCAATCGATGAGTGGACAACTCTTGTCCAATGATTCTCTAGTCATGGTGCACCCAAACTTGATCTCTAATTCATGAATCTCACCGTGTCCGGAATATTGATCCACTCCTTAGTTAAGTCAGACCCACCATTTGCATAGATTGGATTTCTGATTTGGTCCCTCATCGTATTTGAAATATTAAGCCCAATCCATCCTCCAACCCGTAGCATCCAATGCCTAGTAGACATGGTTACATCTTTCTAATGCAACTGAACCACTATATCCAGTCGAGAACAATCAATCCTAGGAAAGGCCTGCATATCTATAATGGTGGAAGACCTTAGATTTAATATTTTCTTAGAAATATTTAATTTAGGTCTCTTTAAACTTGACTTGACTTAGTCATAACAATTATGACTAACTTAGTGGCATGGATTGGCTCGAATTGTTAGCCACCTCAAATCAGAACTGGATTGACACAAATGCTAGGTAAGTAAGATCAATGAATGGGATATGCCATTAACTCGACAAGAATGCATTTAGATCAAGTAGCTCCCAATTAAAAGCTAGTCGATCGTATCTGCCAAACTTATCTTAGACACTAAATTATCAAATCAGAACCAATTGGGTTAACCTATAATCTAGTTTCGAACCACAAAGCCAAATTAGATCTTGATTTGATCAAGTCACATCTCAATGTGATTCGATTTTGACTTAGACTTAATCCTATTAGGCTGATCAAATCTAAGCTTTTTTTGATCCCAACTAACCAACTCTTGATTCAGTTTGATCAACTACTACATACCATAAGAATTAAGGACGAACGTGCAAAAATACCATAAGGATCTAGGATTTTGCACAAAAATAAGGACGAACGTGCAAACTACTACATACCATATTCACAAAATTGGGTTTGATCAACTACTACATACCATAAGGATCTAGGATTTTGCACAAAAATAAGTTCTGATTTCTAATTAAGGACGAACGTGCAGCACCCCTACATACCATAAGAACATCCCATCAAATGGAAGGAGAGAATCTTTAAATCTTACTTTATTCTTATGACTGAACAACCATGAAAAACTCCTTAATCAAAAATATAATTTTTTACTACAAAACTATTTAAATCATATATCTCGTATAAAAAGATCAAACTAATACATGTCTTGCATCCATCCATGTATCATCAATATGCATACTTTCAGATCTGAAACATCATATATTAAATCTAAAAAATAAAATTTTAAATTTGATCATATCAAAATTAAAATTATTCTAGACATCTTATAGAACTATTCTATGATTAGTCTAAGCATGCATCTTTCATATTTCATATGAATAAATCAAAAATTAAAAACTTTATTTTTTATTTTTAGATATAATTATAATAATTATAATATCAAAAAAATAAAAATTAAATAGATCTAAAATTATATTTAATCAAATTAAATACATGATCATACTAGACTATATATAGAACTATTCTATACCTAGTCTAGTCATGCATCTCATACATATAAGATCTAAATTATTTAATTTTTAATTTTTTGATTTTAGATCTAATCACATCTGATGTGATATCTAAAACCTTTTAATAACAAATCATAAATAAAAATAAAATCAGATCTATGGTAGATCTGAAGAACTGCTAATGCAGCTCTGATACCAATTGAAGAAAAAATATTATTTTCCGCCATAGGATTGTGCAGATCTAATCAAATCTGAGGAAGATTTTTTTAAAAAATCCTAAATAATCCAATCAAATCTAAGTATTTTTAGATCTAATCATGGTATTCTAATATTAAAAATTAAAAATTAAAATTAAATTTGATTTAATTTAAAGTACCTGATTGGATGATGTAATTATCCTACAATGATCCTATTGATTTCTAAGGTTCTAGAAGGAACCACACACGCACCTAGCCTCTATCGATATCCATTAGGGTAGGATCTGAATGTCTTCTCCTCATAAATCTTTTCTCTAAAAATTAGATCTGGATCGGATCCGAAGAACCTTCAAAACTATTTCTGACGACAGCCCATCCATCACACGAACACCATCGTGTAGATCCTGAATATTATGCCAAAAACCTTGGACCTTCTTCTTAGATTTATGCCTAACTTTTTAGACTTGTAGAAGAAAAGAAGAGAAAGGATAGAGGTAGTATGGAATATTAGGGATGGCAGACTTTGGGGAAGAAAAATTATTTCTTGTGTTGAATGCACTTTGACGTGAGAAAGGCTTTTATGTCCAATGCCTACTTAGAGTCCCTTTTGACCAAAATAACTTATTTATTTTATCATTACGACTCTAGAACCTCTTCTCCATAAAAAAACATCAGATCTCATCTATTTTTTTCATCAAAAATGATTCAAAAAGATATCGGCATGAGTAGGTAAGGAAGAGTCCACTATGCCTAAGACTCTTCCCTCAAGAGTTTGATCTAAATCAAGCTCTATCATAACTCAGTTTAGATACCTCCAAAAATCAAGAAATTTGGTACACCCAATACATAACTTGTCGTCTATCACATATCCAAAAATCAAATCAAAATAGCTTCTAAAAAGTTATGTAGAAGAATCTAATCAGGTGACACTTAATTCACTCAAATATGTCAACTTTTGACCCTAGTCCAATTTGACTATGAATGGATTTAATTTCTATAATTAATCTGATCTGAACTTATTCTAGTTAGATGAAAATAAATTTATTCTAAATACAAGAATGAGTCAAATCAAATTTGACTCGATTGTGATGAATCAGAAAGATTTCAGAAGGAGAAAGTCAGGCTCAATCATGTGCTAGCACGATTACCTTGAATCTGATTGGATCTATTCCAAATCAATCAAACTAACTTAGCTCAATTGATGACATCCAGACCTAAACCCTTGTTTGTGTGACATAGTTAGGTTTAATTATGTATGATAATGAGATATATCATGATCTCCATCATTAATATCATCGAAATACCTTTCGATGGATCAGAACTTTTCTGATTCATACAATTAGAATGATTAATCATCAAAATCATCCTAATTGCTCAAAAAATCCATCAGTGACACCTAGCAATATATGGTGGCAACCCATTAGAACTAAAAGTGAACATCTTGCTATAGTTACCTATGTGATTGGATTCTTCTATCTTGAGCCTCGACAGGATTAGGGTTAAGGAGAACTCATCAAACCCAGTGTCCATCATATGAATTAATCATTCGATTCGAGTCTAATGTGAAACCCTAATAAAAATTCTTTCTATCATCTTTACTCTGCCATGGCCATGGGCTTATGGACTCAATCTCATGATTATCATAGGGCTACTCCTCATCTACCATGATAGATAGATCCCCTATTGGTGCAGTCTAATTCCTACAATGAACATGCTATAACCAACATACACCTCAGAATTCTGAATGGCTAGGAGATCGAGCTATAGTATAGTCAAACTATAACACCCTTAAGGTGAACCGCCGATGCACCTCAAATCAAACAATCTGATACACCACTACAGCATTGAGTCAGTCATTGATGAGAAGGTAGACTTTCTTATAACTACTCGAGGTGGTCATGCTCAGTGCCCTCATTCTCTAAAGAGTACTTATATTCTAGCTTCGATGTCTCTACACTATAGACTCAAGACACGTCTATCCTAAGAAAGCAATCACAAACCAACCTTTCGGATCGATCACCATCCTCGTGATGATCCTACGGTCGGGAGTAGTTTATGAGTTAATTATGAAAATTCATATCTTAAATTTTTAACTATCAAAAATATGAATTATCATTACCATTAACTCAAAGGATGTATCACAGACACTTTTAAATACACACTATGATAGAAAATAATTTATTTATTAATTTATAGTCAAAATTATAAAATTGCCCTTAGAACTATATTACAAGTGATAGCCAATCTGGCTTTTAGGTCACACATCTAACATCATGTTCAGTGCAAATGTATCCCTATATCTCACCTACATGCCATACCAGTGTCACACACTCCTTAGTTAAGAAGACAATCAACTCATATGGCACACAATGATCCATACTCAATAAACATTATCATCCTTGGTAACAACATATTGTTTGGTCACCAACAGGTTTAAAGATTAAATGACAAATCCTCCTTTGTCGATTCTAAATAGTCCTAAGAACATCATGGTAACATAGGAGCTTATTAGAAGAGGTGATATTTTTTGATGATAAAATGCCAAAATAAATTTTATTTATTAATAATTCATATACAAGATCAAGAAATGGCACAACTGTTAATAGGCTGATGATTGGCTCCATGATACTATTCCCATTAGCTCATGCATTCAATCTCCTCAGGTGTGCTAGGGCACATCTTCTTGGAGAGATGAATGCCATGTCTAAAAGATACTAAACCTCTTTTGGAGTTTTTCATGCTAAATCTCTTTAGTACCTCCTCTATGTATATCTTTTGTGAGAGACAAAGCATCCTATTAGATCTATCTCTATAGACCTTAATTTCCATAGTAAAGGATGTTGCTCCTAGATCTTTCATAGAAAACTTTTTAGATAACTACATTTTGACTGTAGTTAACATGAGAATATCATTCCTAATTAGGAGAATATCATCCATATACAGTATGAGGAAGACAACAGTGCTCCCACAAACTTTTTTGAAAATACAAGGCTCCTCCTCATTTTTGATGAAATCAAATGATTTGATTACATCATTGAAATGAGAATTCTAGCTCCAAGATATTTGCTTAAGTCCATGGATGGATCTTTGCAGCTTGCAGATCTTATGATCGTCATCACTAGATGTGAAACCTAGCGACTATTTTATATAGATAACTTTCTTAAGATATCCATTCAAGAATGCTATTTTCACATCCATCTATCATATTTTATAATCAAAATAGGCTACAACAGCTAGTTGTGTGTAGATTGATTTTAGGATGGTTACTAGCAAAAATGTATCTTGATAGTCAATGCCTTCACATTGACTATAATCTTTTGCTATGAACCTTGCTTTGAATATCTCTACATTTTCATCTGCACTAATCTTTCTCTTATAGATCCATTTACACCCAATGGGTTCAATATCATCAGGTGGATCTATTAAGGTCCAATGTTGGTTTGAGTGCATTGAGTCAATTTCTGACTACATTGCCTCTAACCATTTCTCAGAGTCGATATCTGATATCGCCTAGTCATAGGTTTTAGGACCATCACCGTGAACCCCATTTTTCATGAGGAACATTTTTTCTATATCCTCTGAAATAGTACCTAAGTATCTTTTTGGAGGATGGAAAATTTTATTTGATTTTTAAGGTGGAGGAGGTAGTGTTCGAACTAGCTCAATTTGATTGGGTTCGATAAGTTCCTTAGCTCATTACTATTCAGAGACTTTCTCCTCCAGCATAATTTATCTTCTTATGCTACTATCTTGAATAAACTATTTTTCAAGAAAAATAACATGTCGACTCACAATCACATTAGGGTCTGTTGCCCAGCTATGCAACCCAAGGGGGGTAGTGAATTGGGTTTTTATGATTTTAATGCTAATTTAAAGTTGTCAAGATTGAATGATGATATGAAAATAGTGTGTGTGAAGCAATTTAGGTTAGATAAATATATAAAAGATTAGAAAGTAAGAATTTAATAAACTAATAAAAGAAAGACAATAAGCACACCATAAATAATAAAGATTTATAGTGGTTCAATGCTTTTCTTAAACCTACATCCGCTCTTTAAGCTCTTATTTGGGAATTCAAAATCACTAAACGTATTCAATCAGAATACAATGTCGATACCTCCGATCCTAGCTATCCCAAGCTTGTACACTTATTTTTCCGTTACAAGTCAATCCAATACACTCTAATTTAAGGCTCGGATCAACCCTCCTAAGTTTTGGAATCCCTCCAAAACTTGAATCAAAATAATAAAGCAGAGTATAAGAGTTAATGACAATCAAATACAAATTTAGCTTTCTTAATGAGTAAATAAAATCTTAAGAATACTTTTACACAATAATAGAGAAAGCTTTTCTGATTTTCCTCATGATTGTTGGAGACTTGAATGAGCACTTGAGAGATTGGTGAACTTGAAATGAAAGCTTCTTTGCTTGAAGATGACTTTTGCTTAGGGCTGAATTGAATGTAATGAAATCTCTTATGTTTTTTTCCTTTTTATAGCCTTTTAAATCTTCAATGGATGGAAGAGAGAATCCTGGATAAGATTGATAACCATTGAAGATTTTAAACAAAGTATTAAAAATTGCCAAAATGAGATAAAACTAGCCATTGCAGAAGATTTTCGATCATAGGGGTCGACTCATGGGTCGATCTCTAGCACAGGGGTCGACCTCGAGGTCGACCTCTAAGATAAAATTTAGAAAATCAACTGTTCTATATTTTTGGCCTTTGGAACAGCAGAGGTCGACCCTGGAGTCGACCATTGGCATAGAAACAACATGCCAAACTGCCCATTTTAGCAGGCGTAGACCTAGGGGTCGATCTTTTTGCTTCAAACTTGATTTTCTCTCAAAATATGCATCAAAAAATTATAGGACCACCTCCAAAAGATCAAAAATCTTTTATTCTTGCTCTTGAGTCTCTTAGATCAAAACTTGATAAAATTATAATTTTTCCTCTGAGGTACAAAAAGTCTTTTTTCTAAGCCAAATTCATTAGTAATCCCCTCAAATGCTTTGTAATCATCAAAATCAATTCTTTGAGCAACAATCTACCCTTTTTTGATGATGACAAAATATTTGAGCATAAGTAAAAAATAAAGCATGTTGAAGTCTACATCGCTTACTAGAATATCATATTCAGTTATTTGACAAATATTGTATAAAGAGCAGTTTGAAGATTACTTATAGTTAGGCATTCGAATTATGTGCAAATGAGTTCGACTTACTTATTCTTTTTGTCAATTTTACTTCAATTTTTCTTATAGTCCAATTTTATTTACTCTACTCTTCCTTTTTGACATTATCAAGTAAGATGTTAAAGAATTTTAAAATTTAAAAAGAAAAATCCTCTTCCATAAATTATTTCATATGTTTTTCTGTTAGAACAGGAGTTTATAACAAAACTTTCAATTTGCTTATATACAACATAGTATTTTCAGTATATCATAATGGAATTTTAGCTAATTCATAGAGGTTACATTTCACGTCATTCAAATGATATCATCATATTTATATACACATATTTACATCCAAATAATTATCGTTCCACACACAATAAATCATAACATCAAGTCATTAAAACATATAAGTGCTAAAGATAACAAAAAGCATTCATGAGAGTTAGATCATCAAAACATACAAAATTCATGGATACAACTATCTATGTACCAAGCAGCCAATAGTACTAATGCCATAAGCTAGATCCAAAAAAATATAACTAACCATGACATGATCAATAACTCATAGAAACAACTAAGTGATACTAGATCATAACCTAATACAAAGATGACTAAACTAGATCTAGTAGAGATCACGACTAGAAGCATCTGAATTAGATGAGGAATCAGAGACGTGATGGAGTATGTCAAATAACAGATGTATCAAATTCAAAAAATTGAATCAAATCAAATGAATCATCTTTCCTTTAAAAGCTTATCTTTTGAAATTTATTTCTTTATAGAAATTAGCTTAAATTCAAATATCAAAGGTTCTCTTCCTTTTTAAATGAATATGATTCTTTGAATAGATTTTCAAGTATGAACTTTTAAGCTTTAAGAGGATTAGTGTTTTTAATTAATTTGAATAGTGGAATCAATCACAACATTTAATTCATGATTCATTCTTTATTTTTCGTAAATAAATTTCAGTCAATTAAGCTCGAAAAAGATATATATCAAAAATGTATTGAGCAAAATAAAGATAGTATCAGAGAAAAAATAATTTTATAAATATTTCTGAAGGCATATTAAAAATTCTATATTATATTAATTTTTTTAAATGAGTTTCAAAATTAGAAGTATGTATCAAAATTAATTTATTTGGAGTGAGAATATTTTTTAAATTAGTTTTAACTCCACTTAGTTATCAAAAATTATTTGGTAATCAAATCAATTGAATTTAAACAAAATAATTACATGAAAGCTTAAGTTAAAAGAATCATAAAACAATCAAAGTTCATTGTCTTTAACTTAAATTAATTAGAATATTCAGTCAAGGCTAACTAGATAATATTTAACAAACAAACATCTTTTCCCTTATTTTTTAAGAGTAAATACTAGAAAATTCATCACATAATATTTTCTTTCCCACCTTTATACCAGAAAATTCATCACATAATATTTTCTTTCCCTTTTTTCATAATTATTATTAGATAAATTTATCTTTTAGCTTTTCTTCCCCATTTTGAAAGAATATAATAAATTTAGAATGAATATCTTTTTTTTTAAAATTCTATTTATGAACAATATGGATTAAAAATATATCTCTCTCTTTTTGAATAAAATAATGTATTAAACAAAATTATTTTGAACTTCAAAGATTCAAGAGAGATGGAATATTTTAAAGATTAAAGATTTTAAATAGATCATTCAAAGCAAATTATAAGATATATTCAATTTTTCAGGGACCATCTCTTCTTTTTTTATTATTATATATATATATATTAAGATCAATAAAGTATAAGATAAATGTTAAGCTATCTGATATCAATTAATTAAAAACTAAAGTTTTCTTTGAATATTTAATTTAAATAGCTTCTTTAAAATATTTTGCTTGATATCAATATCAAAAGAATTAAAAAGAGTATTTTTCTTAAATTCATTTTTCAAAATTAATCAATTTGAACAAGACATGAATATTCATCAATAATCCTCTTTTAAGATCAAAAATAACTTTCTGATACTAATTAATTTTTTAAAAAAATAATAATATGATCAAAACCTGTAAAATACAAATAGTTGCTTAAAATGAATAAAATGATCAAAATCATTAGAATGCTCAAATAAATCCATAAGACAAGCAAAGTATAATTATTTATCCATGATTTTTTTATTAAGTTTAGAAATAATTTTTTTTCTTATAGTCAAGAAAAAGACAAGAAGGATGGATAATTTTTAACTCAAAATGATAAAATTAAATCTCAAGGCTTGATCCAAAAATATTAGTAGAGGATAAGTTGGGATCAAAAGAAGGATATTTAAGCAAAAGGATCTAGAATCCCCAATTCTCTCCTAATTTCACAAAATTTATCTTCACTCAAGGCCTTAGTAAAAATATCAGCTAATTATTTTTTAGTACAAACATAATCAAGAATTATGTCATTGTTTTGAGCATGCTCTCTTCTGAAATGATGTCTTATTTCAATGTGTTTTGACCTAGTATTGGATTGGATTCTTAGTTAGAATTATGGCACTAGTATTATCACATCTTATGGGAGTTTTACTTAGTTTAATGCCAAAGTCCTCAAGTTGTTGCTTAATACACAAGATTTGTGTACAGCAACTTTCGACTATAATGTATTCGGCCTCGGCCGTAGACAATGCTATCGAATTTTGCTTCTTGCTAAACCAAGAGATTAAATTAACTTCAAAAAATTGACAAGTTTCAATAGTGCTTTTTTTGTCTAATCTATATTCAGTAAAGTTTGCCTCTAAATATTCAATTAAATTAATTGATGAATTCTTAGAGTACTATGAACCTATGGTTTGAGTTTCTTTTAGGTATTTAAGTATTCTTTTTACAGCATTTAAATATGATTCTTTTAGATTAAATTAAAATCATGCACATAAATAAATACTAAACATGATATCTAGTCTACTAGCAGTTAAATACAATAAAGAACCTATCCTGCCTCTAGACTTTTGTATCAATACTTTTACCTTCTTCATTCTTGTTAACCTTACATGATTGACTCATGGGTGTACCAATGGCTTTGGAGCTCTCCATCCCAAATCTTTTAAGTAGCTCTCTTGTATACTTGCTTTGGGTGATGGAGACTCTCTCTTTGTTTATTTGATTTGAAGTTCGAGGAAGAACGTTAGTTCACCCATAATGCTCATCTCGAACTTCCCTGCATGAGCTTAGCAAAATCTTGACATAAAGTTTCATTAGTAGATCCAAAAATAATATCATCAATATATATTTGTATTACTAAGATGTCATCATAATCTCTTTTAGTGAAAAGGATTGTATCTACATTTCCTCTTAAAAATTCATTATTATGAAATAATTTACTTAATCTTTTATACCAAGCCTTTGGTGCTTGTTTTAAACCATATAATATTGTGTTTAATTTGAAAACATGATTTGGAAAAGCATGATTTTCAAAATCGGGAGGTTGTTCTACATAAACTTCTTCGACAATATATCTATTTAGAAAAGTACTTTTAACATCCATTTGAAATAACTTGAAATTCATAAAGCATGAATAAGTGAGTAAAAGTCTATTTGCTTCTAGTCTAACAGCAGGTGCAAAGGTCTCATCAAAATTAATTCCCTCTTCTTGATTACAATTTATTGCAACTAATCTAGTTTTATTTCCAATTACATTTTCATTTTCATCCAATTTATTTCTATATATCCATTTTGTGCCAATTACTGGATGATTTTTAGGTCTTGATACTAAGATCCATACATTATTTCTTTCGAATTGATTAAGTTTCTCTTGCATTACATTTATCCAATTATAATCTTTTTTGACTTAATCTATGATTTTAGGTTCAAAATGAGAAACAAATGCAAAATGATTGTATGTATCTCTAAATGAAAAGCGAGTTCTTACTCCCTATGTAGGATCACCAATAATTAGTTCTCTAGAATGATTGTGAACGTACCTCCATTCTTTTGGAAGATCATTTGTACCTTCAGGTTGTTCTTGTTATCATTCATCCTCATTTTCTTGCTTGTCTTCATGATCCTTTTCATTTGAATTGTTGAATCCTTTAGGATGATCTTCTTCATCCCTTCTATAAGAGGATCTGCATCATCAATACCCTTACTCTTCCTTGATGGATGATCATTAGTCTCATAAAAAATAACATGTATTGACTCCTCGACTACTAAGATTCTTTTGTTAAATACTCTAAAAGCTTTACTAGAAGAGGAGTAACCAAGAAAAATAGCTTCATCGAATTTGCATCAAATTTTTTTAGTTTTTCTTTACCATTATTCAAAACAAAACATCGACAATCAAAAATATGAAAATATGCAATGTTAGATTTTCTTCCTTTCCAAAGCTCATAAGATGTTTTCTTTAAAATTGCTTTGATTAGGGCATGATTTAAGATGTAATATGCCATGTTAATTGCTTCCATCTAAAAGTATCTTGAAAGGTTGCTTTCACATAGCATGGTATGGGCCATTTTTTCTAGAGTTTTATTTTTTCTTTCTACCATCCCATTTTATTGGGATGTCCTAGGTGCTGAAATATTATGGCTTATTTCTTTTTCATCACAAAATTTTTCAAAGTCTTGATTTTCAAATTTGGTTCCATGATCACTTTGAATGCTTTGAACTAAAAACCCTTTTTTATTTATAACTTTTTGATAAAACTTTGAGAAAACATAAAAGTTTCATCTTTGTGTGTCAAAAAGAAAATTCATGTAAAACATGAGTAGTCATCAATAATTACAAAATTATAATATTTTTCACCAAAGCTTGTTGTTCTTGTAGGACTAAACAAATTCATGTGCAATAGTTCCAATGGCCTAGAAGTTGAAACAATGTTCTTAGATCTGAATAAAACTATAGTTTGTTTACCTAGTTGGCATGTATCACAAATTTTATCTTTTACAAAGTTCAATTTTGGTAAATCGATAACTAATTCCTTTTTGATAAGCTTTGAATGTGAACGTATACTAATATGTGCAAGTCTATGGTGCCAAAGTCAACTAATCTCATTAATTTTGGCATTCGTAGCTACTAGACATTGCATGTTTAACATATAAAGATCATTCAAATCTACCATATAAATTTTACCATGTCTATGTCCAACAAACTTAATGCCATCATCACTGGAAGTAGTTACAATGCATAATGAAGATTCAAAAATAACTTTGTAATCCTTGTCACAAAGTTGACTAATGCTTAAGAGATTGTGCTTCAAACCATCTACTAATAAAATATTTTTAATATAATTGGAGGGAGTGATACAATGTTATCTATATCGATAATCTATTTTTTGCCATTATCTCCAAAGGTGACCATTCCTCCACTTTTAGCATCTAGAGTGATGAATTGGGACTCATCACCGATCATTTGTCTTGAGCATCCGCCATCAAGATACCATCTTCAATTTTCTCCTTTGGATGTAAGATGCACCTACATGCAAAATCAAGTCCTTACTGTAGGTACCCAAGTTTACTTGGATCCTTTAAGGTTAGTCACAATGATTTCTTTTGGAACCCATATTTTTTTATATTTAAATTGTTAGAAAAATATATATAAGATTTGTGTCCTAGTTTACTACATTTAAAGTAAGTAACATTTAAAAAGTTGTTGCTTTATTAATCTACAAAAATATTTTTCAAAAATTTTTATTTTCTTAGGGGGTTATAGCCTAAACTGGTCTTATCATAAATAGTCTTTTGATTTTCAAGAATCATATAAAGTTTATTTAAACTTAAAGTAAATTTTTTAATTGTCGATTTTAGCTTGTCGATTTTATTTTTCAAATTTAGGTTTTCTTAAGTTAAGACTAGATTTTCACATAGGATAATTTTATTTTCTTTTAACAAGACTTGATTCTTAAATTTTAGATATTTATTTTTAGTTTCTAATTTCTTTAAATTATCTACTAAATTGTAGAAGGCTTCTTGAAGTTTTTTGAATATAAATTCATTTGAGATTATAGCATTTACCACATTTTTATGTGCCATAAGGCATAGGTTGGCTTGATCATGAGCTTCTTCCTCTTTGGAACTTCAGTTGTCACTATCACTCCTTGCTGCCACCATAATCTTTTTCTTATATTTCTTAGAAATCTTTTTAAGTTGAGGACATTTAGACCTAAAGTACCCCAACTTCTTATATTCATAGCAAATAAGAGGCTGCTCCCTATCCTTTTCCTTGCTATGCTCTCCTTTGGTAGGTAGCCTCTTCCTCATCCCTTATTTTCTCTTCAAAAATCTCTTGAACTTTCTTATGATGAGGGCTATTTCTTCATCTTGTTCTTCATCTTTCATTTCATGGGATTTCCCATCTTGTTGAGTGGTGGATTTGAGGGCTATTATCTTCTTCTTCTTGACATGTTCTTCTTGATGCTGTTTCATGCTTAGCTCATATGTCATTAGTGATCCTAGAAGCTCCTCCAAGGATAAAACATTCAGATCCTTGGCTTCTTAGATTGCGGTCACTTTGGCCTTCCATATCCTTGGCAAAGATCTAAGAATCTTCCTTACAAGGTTACTATTAGGATAAGATTTGCCATGACTTTTATGACTATTTATAATGTCCATAAATCTAGTAAACATTTCAGTTATTGACTCATCATGTTTTTTTTTGAAAAGTTCACATTTGTGCACAAGTATATTAATTTTTGACTTCTTAACTTGATTGATTTCTTCATGAGTTACTTCTAATCTATCCCATATTTTCTTAGCCAACATGCATATTAAAATGCGATAAAATTCATTAGCATCTAAAGCATAATAGAAAACATTAATGGCTCTTGCATTGAGTTGAGCCATTTTCTTATCAACCTCATCCCATTCCTTTTCGGGTTTGGTTGATTCAACACCATCAATTATCTCTGTGGGTGTGTGTGGTCTATTAACTATGATACTCCACATATCATAGTCAAGTGTTTGTATAAATATTCTCATCCAAGCTTTTCAATAGGTATAGTTTGATCCATTGAAAAGTGGGGGTCGATTTGTGGACTGCCCTTTAGCTAGAGAAATACTAACTAGGGTTGCCACAGATCTTTGGCTCTTTGATGGTTAAATCAAAGTAAGGCTACAGCATCGGGCTTTAATACCACTTGTTGCCCAGCTATACAACCCAAGAGGGGAGGGTGGGGGGTAAATTGGATTTTTAAGATTTTAATGCTAATTTAAAGTTGTCAAGATTGAATGATGATATGCAAGTAGTATGTGTAAAGCAATTTAGGTTAGATAAATATATAAAAAATTAGAAAGCAAGAATTTAATAAACTAAGAAAAGAAAGATAGTAAGCACACCAAAAACAATAAAGATTTATAGTAGTTTGGTGCTTTTCTTGCACCTATATCCGCTCCCCAAGCTCCTACTTGGGAATTCAAAATCACTAAACGTATTCGACCAAAATACAACGTCGGTACCTTCGACTCTAGCTATCCCAAGCTAGCATACTTATTTTTTGGATACAAGCCAACCTAATATACTATGATTTAAGGCTCAGATCAACCCTCTCAAGTTTGGAAACCCCTAAAAACTTGAATCAAAATAATAAAGTAGAGTATAAGAGTTAATAACAATCAAATACAAATTTAGCTCCCTTAATGAGCAAATAAAATCTTAAGAATGCTTTACACAATAATGGAGGAAGCTTTTTTGATTTTTCTCAAGGTTGTTGGAGACTTGAATGAGCTCTTAAGAGGTTGGTGAACTTGAAATGAAAGCTTTTTGCTTGAAGATGACTTTTGCTTAGGACTGAATTGAATGTAATGAAAACTCTTATATTTTTTCCCTTTTTATAGCCCTTTAAATCTTCAATGGATGGAGAAGAGATTCCTGGATAAGATTTATAGCCATTGGAGATCTTAAAGAAAGTATTAAAAGCTACCAAAATGGGATAAAACTAGCCATTATAGAAGATTTTCCATCACAGGTGTCGACCTCTGAGATAGAATCCAGAGAATTGACTGTTCTATATTTTTGACCTTTGAAATAGTAGGTCGACCCTTGGCATAGAAACAACGTGCCAAACAGCCCATTTCAGCAGGAATAGACCTAGGGTTTGATCCTTTTGCTTCAAATTTGATTTTCTTTCAAAATATGCTTCAAAAAATTATCGGACTGCCTCCAAAAGATCAGAAATTCTTTATTCTTACTCTTGAGGCTCTTAGATCAAAACTTGATAAAGTTATGATTTTGCCTCTAAAATATAAAAATGAAGGGAAATCCAGATTTTCCGATCCAGGTTCGTCCAGATCTGATTAGATCAAGAGATATATTTCAAAAATTTTCTCTTGATCTCAATCAGATCTTGATATGTTTCAGATCTGATTCTTATTATTTTAATAAATAAAATAAAATAAGATAAATTAAATCAAATTTAATTTACCTGATTTGGGTAATCCTATTACCCTGTAGATGATCCTGATTGCAGCGGAAGGTTCTGGATCAAGCCACGCAAGCGCCTGGCCTCTACCGGTATCCACTCAGGCTGGATCTAGAGATCCTCTTCTTCTCTATCACACCTCCAAAAATCAGATCTGGATCTGATCTGGAGGATCTTCAAAACTCTTTTGAAGATCTGCAGTCGTCCTTTTGCAGCAGCGCAGCCTTCTTGCTTTTGATCGCCTTTCCTTGATCTGAATCGCACCAACCTAAATCCAAAACACTTTTGGACGTGGAGAGCAAGGGGAGAAGAGACTATGGCATGGAGAAGGAGGGGAGAGGCAGCCTTGGGGCATGTCTAATAGCATTAGAATTAGGGTTGGGCGCAGGGTCTTATTTATAGACCTCTTGTGATCCAACTCCTCTTCCTCTCAACCAATCACAACCCTTTGTGAAATCAGATCTAAATCTGATTGGTTGGAATAGAGACCCCTGGATTCCTCCTTAGAGGGCGCCTAAGACCAGTCAAACTGGATTCTTAGTAGAACTCTGATTGGAATCCAAAAGGGAGGTGGAGTCCTTGTCCAACAAGGACTCCTAGGCGCCTCCTACTTGGGCTCACGCCACCCTTGGCGTGCGCCCTTCTCCTTGCCAGGTTCTGGCAGGGGGACAGGCCCCCACCAGCTCTCCAATAGGTGCATGACATGTGGTCAAAAGTCAAAGGGTCAATGGTCAACATTTGACCAGTCAAAGGTAGACTTTTGACCAAAGTCAAAGAACAAGAAATGGCAGGTGACCAAAAATGGCAGGTAATGTCTTACAAATAAGACAACCTATTCTGACTTGGACAACCTCCAGTCAGACCATATGAAGGCCTCTGATTGAGCACAAACTCCTTTGGCTCAGTCAGGACAACTTATTTATGATAGTAAAAGAAGAACGTTAGGTTCAATCGAGTGCTAGCACGATTTCCTTGAACCTAATGAATCTCATTCAGATCAATTGAACTAGATCAGTTCAATTGATGATCACCAGATTCAAACCCTTGTTTGTGTGACCCAGTTAGGTTCAGTTCTGTATGGTAATGGGATATGTCATGATCTCTATCATAGACATCATCGAAACTCCTTTCGATGGATCAGAACTCTTCTGATTCGAACAGCTAGAATGATCGATCATCTAAATCATTCTAATTGCTCCCAAAATCCACCAGTGACACCTAGCAGTATATGGTGGCAACCCATCAGAGCTGAATGCGAACCTCTTGGTGCAGCTACCTGTGTGATTAAGTTCTTCTATCTTGAGCCCCGATCAGATTAGGGTTAAGGTGAACTCGTCAAACCCTAGTCTCTGTCATATGATGTAATCATTCGATTCGAGTCCAATGTGAAAATCTAAATAGAAACTCTTTCTATTATTTCACTCTACCATGGCCATGGATTTCTGGACTTGATTCTCATGATCATCATAGGGCTACTCCTCTACCACCGAGGTAGATAGATTCCATCTTGATGCAATCCAGTTCCTACAATGAACATGCTATAGCCAACATACACCTCAGGGTTCCATATGGCTAGGAGACCGAGTAATGGTGTAGTCAAACTATAACACCCTCAAGGTGAACTGCCGATGCATCTCAGGTCAAAGAACCAGACACACTACTGCAGCATCGAGTCAGTCATTGACGAGAAGGTAGACTTCCTAATGACTACTCGAGGTGGTCACGCTCAGTGCCCTCGTTCTCTAACGAGTACCTGTACTCTCGCTCCGGTGTCTCCACACCGTAGACTCAAGACTCATCTACTAAAGAGAAGCGATCGTACACCAACCTTCCGGATCAATCACCATCCTCGTGATGATCCTATGGTCGGGAGCTATTTATGAGTTAATAATGATTATTCATGTCTTAAATTTTCAACTCTTGAAAATATGAATTATCATTACCATTAACTCAAAGGATGTATCACAGACACTAAATACACAGGTGTGATAGAAAATAACCCATTTTATAGATTGTAGTCAAAATTACAATTTTGCCCCTAGAAGTGTATTACAAGTGTCAGCCAATTCTGGCTTCTAGGGCACATATATCTAACAAAAAAATCTTTTTCCAAGCTAAATTCATTAGTAATCTCCTCAAATGCTTTGTAATCATCAGAATTAATTCTCGGAGCAACATGGTCTTCTAGAAGATAGAAATAATATCCTAACAACTCTTTAGGATATCCAATGAATTGAGCTCTAAAGGATTTAGATTCTAACTTGTCTGCTTGCTGTCTCTTGACATAAGTCGGACAACCCCAAATTTTGAGATGACTCAGACTTGATTTCTTAACATGCCATATCTCATACGATATGGTAGGAACAATTTTAGAAGAAATCCTATTCAGTAAATATCTTACGATCATTATACTATATCTCCAAAGAAACACAAGGAGGTCCGTGAAGCACATCATAGATCGGAGCATATCTAGTAAGGCCCAACTCCATTCTAAAATTCCATTGAGTTGAGGTGTTTCAAGTGGAGTCCATTTAGAGACTATGCCATTGTCTTTAAGATAGTCTAGAAATTTCTAACTAAGGTATTAACCTTCTTGATTTGATTATGGAACCTTAATAGGCTTTTCTGTTTGTTTCTCTACTTCATGTCTAAATTTTTTTAACTTTTCAAAAGCTTCAAACTTATATCGCATTAAATACACGTATCCATACTAAGATAGAACACCGATAAAGGTTATAAAGTAGATGTAGTTGCTCCTAGCCGGCACATCAAATGGGCAGCACACATCTTTGTGTACCAGGGTAAGTAGGTCTGTGGCCCTTTCCCAATGTCCTAGAAAAGAAAACTTGATCATTTTGCCATGAAGGCATAATTCATAAATCAGATATGACTCGGAAGTCAATGGACTCAATAGCCCAAATTTCTTCAATTTGTTAATCCTGTCTTCAGCTATATGACCTAGCCTAAGGTGCCAAAGATACCTATCATTTAGACTATCCCTAGGTTGCTTTGAGCATATGGCATTCATGTTTTGCTCGATATTGAAAATAGAAACATCAATATGTAACTGATAGAGACTATTTATAAGAAAAATACTTATAATTTTAATTATTTTATAAAGAATATTATAGTGATCCTTAAGAAAACTAATTACATAGCCTTCTTGTGCTAAACATGAAATAAAAATTAAATTCCTATTTGCTGCAGGAACGTAAAAATAATTCTTAAGTACTAAATCTAATCCTGATGGTAGTCGAAGAGGATAGGTTCCCACGGCCATAGCAGCAACACTTGCTCTATTTTCAATGCATAGGATATCCCACCATCCCTTAACCTCTTGCTATCCTCAAGACCATGCATAGAAGTACACAAATGAGCACTCGAACCAGAATCAAACATTGAACTGGATGCAAAAGAAATCATAATGTTAGATTCTATAACGAGTATACCTCCAGAAGGACTTGCCTCCCTCTTATTCTTTAGGCTAGCCAAGTATAGAGTGTAGTTTTTCTTCTAATGGCCATCGGTGTTGCAATAGAAATACTTTATCTTGTCAGTGGCCTTCTTCTTCAGCTCTATCTTCTTCTTCTTCCCACCTTCCATCTTCTGCTTCTTCACGATTTTCTTCTTCATTCTAAAAGATTTTCATCTGAAAGAAGTCCGTTCTATAGCAAGCATTGAGTTCTTTGAACCTTTCATAGAGAGCTCAGCAGTAACCAGCATGTTCATATGTTTAGCCAAAGTATTTTGCAATTTATGCATATGGTAGTTCATAATGAACTGCCAATATGCATTAGTCAAAGATTGTAGAATTATATCAATCTGCAGATCCTGATCTAACTTGACATCGAGCTTCTCAAGCTCTTCTAAGTTCTTGATCATCATCGGATAATGATCTAGGACCGACTACCCATCACGCATCTGAGTCTTAAAAGGTCTCTTAGCAACTTGATATTTGGCTGCGCGACTCTATTCACCAAACAACTCTTGCAGGTGAGCCAACATTTGATGGCTAGTCTTTATGTCTTCATGTTGATGCTGGAGCTCATAAGACATCAAGCCCAACTTGTAATACCTTGCTTTATTATCTTCATCCATCTACTTTTCTAGAGATGGTCCCTGTTTAGTTGATAGATGGGCTAGTAAAGTGGGAGGATCATGTTCTAATACATGAGTCAATTTTTTGGAATCTAAAATAATTTTGAAGTTCCATAACCAATACTTGTAGTTGGGTCCGATCAGTCTACGAGTATCAAGGATATGGGCTAGTGGATTGGATGTAGACATTTTTCTATAGAAAGTCAAAGTTTCTACTTAGATTTTATAATTAGACTTAATCAATTTATTTAAAAATTTTATTTTTAAATAAATTAGTCTCCCACTATTTACTCGAATCTCTATACTCCCTTAGTAGAGATGCAAAAATCTCAATGATTATAGATTTCTAGTGGATGGTGCAGTCCCACCGATTGGCTCATCACCTCACCTAACAATTATTAGTGATGGATCAACTGATGAGTGGACAACCCTTATCCAATGATTTTTAATCATGGTACACCCAATCCTAGTCTTTAATTCATAAATTTCATGATGTCCAAAATATTGATCCACTCCTTAGTTAAGTCAAACCTACTATTTGCATGAATTAAATTTCTGATTGGATTCCTCACCGTATCCGAAATATTGAGTCCAACCCATAGCATCCAATGCCTAACAGATATGGTTGCATCTTTCTGGTGCAATTGAACCACTATATCCAGCCGAGAACAATCAACCTCAGGAAGGGCCCACAATCTATAATAATGGAAGACTTTAGACTTAATATTTTCTTAGAAAGATTTTATTTAGGCCTCATTAAACTTGACTTGACTTAGTCATAATAATTATGACTAACCTAGTGGCATGGGTTGGCTCGAATTGTTAGCCACCTCAAATCAAAATTGGATTGACACAAATAGCTAGGTAAGTGAGATGGGTGGAAGGAATATGCTATTAACTTGATAAGAGTGCAATCAGGTCGAGTAGCTCCTAATTAAAAATCAGTCGGTCATACTTGCCAGACTTGCATTGGACACCAAATTATCGAATCAGAATCAATCAGATTAGCCTACAATCGAGGCTCGAATCGTGGAGCTAAATTAGGTCTTAACTTGATCAGTCATATCTTAATATGATTTGATCTTGATCTAGATTTAATCCTATTAGGCTGGTCAAATCTAAGCTTTTTTTGATCCCATCGAACCAATTCTTGATTTGGTTTGGTCAACCGCTGGACCTAATTAAGCTACCCAAGCCCGAACCGAATTTTATGAATGTATCTTAGATCTAAAAATTCATAATTTTAGATCTAATTAATTTTATAATCTTAATTCTTAATTAAGTTTGGATTCATGATCAAAAACCTGTATCAAAATTTTAAGGTTTGAGGATCTAGGATTTTGCAAAAAAGTAAGTTCTAATTTCTGATTAAGGACGAACGCGCAAACCCCTACACGTCATAAGAACATTCCATCGAATGAAAGAAGAGGGCCTTTAAACTCTTCTTTGTTCTTATGACTGGATGGCCAAGTGGAACGTCTTAATGAAAAATATATTTTCTACTATAAAATAAGTTAGATCTTAATCATATATCGCATATACAATAAACGATCTAACCTATACAAGCCTTGCATACAACTCATGTATCCTAATTTAATTGAACATGCATGCTTTTTAGATTTGATATATCACATATAATATCTAAAAAATAGAATTTAAATTGATTACATCAAAATAAAACTATTCTAGATAGTTCATAGAACTATTCTACAACTAATCTAAGCATGCATCTTTCATATCTCATACGAATAAATTAAAAATTAAAAATTATATTTTTTATTTTTTAGATCTAATTATAATATTTATAATATAAAAAAATAAAAATAAAATTGATCTTAAACTATTTTTAATCAAATTAAAAGCATGATTACACTAGACTACACATAGAACAATTCCATGCCCAGTCTAGTCACGCATCGCATACACTATAAATCTAAATTATTTAATTTTTAATTTTTTAATTTTAAATATAATAAAATTTAATATAATATCTAAAATTTTTTAATATTAGATCATAAATAAAAAAAATATTAAATCTAAAATAGATCTAAAGAACTGCTAATGCAGCTCTAATATCATTTATCGAAAAATCTCATTTTCCATCGTAGGATCATCCAGATCTGAGATGAATTTTTTAAATAAAAATTTCTATGATCTAATCAAATCTAAGAGTTCTTAGGTCTGATCAAGGTAATCTAATATTAAATATAAAAATTAAATCTAGATAAGGAACATCTGATGTACCTGATTAAGGTAATCTGATTACCCTGATGATGATCCTGATGCTCTTGAAGTTCTGGATCGAGCCATGAATGTGCCTGGCCTCTACCGAAGTCCACCTAAGCAGGATCTAGAGGTCTACTACTTTTGAATCAATGCTCCAAAGATCAAATCTGGATTTGATCTAAAAGTTTTTTAGAAACTCATCTGAAGAAGCAGCAATCATCTCTTGTAGAAGTTCTGCCTTCTTCCTGATTTGGGCATCAATCTTTCTTGGACTGCTCATGGATTTGTGCCCAACTCCTTGGGCATGGAGAAGTGAGAGAGAGGAATAGAGGGAGACATGGAAGAGAGGAGGGCAGCCTTGCAGCATGGTGGATGGGTAAAGACTCACAACCCTAGGCACAGACAGGATTTAAATAGATCATGCTACTCCATGCAGTGCCACATCACATAGGCCAGTCAGAGGCTTTTATTTAATCAAATCTTGATCTGATTGGTGGGGTGATGTCATCTAATCATATCAGATAGGAGACTCCTCAAAGTCTCCTAAAGTTGGTGCCAACACTGGATAAGCCCAGTGAAGTTGGCGCCAAAGAGTTCAAGGTTATCAAGTTACCTTGGAGTCCAATCTATATGGGACTCCATCCTTATCCACATGAGGTGATGCCTAGGGTAGCATGCATCCTCTCTCTTTCCTCTTTTAGCAAGGGGACAAGAGTCCCAAGTGCTCTCCAATGGGCACATGCCACATGGCTCTGTGTCTAAGTGTCCAAGGTCAACTATTGACCCTTGTCCAAAAACTAGAAAATTGCAGGTTACAGAAATTGGCAGGTGTTGTCTTGAATTCATCTGATGAATTAATACAACCCTTTTCTAACCTGAACAAGCTTTAATCAGACTAAGACAAGGTTCTTGAGTAAGTCTAAATAAATTTGGCTCAGCCAAGATGAACCAAAATGATTACAGAAGGAGAATGTTAGGCTTAATCATGTGTTAGCACGATTTTCTTGAACATAATTGGATCCAATCCAAATCAATCGAACTGGATTAGCCCAATTGATGATATCCAGATTCAAACCCTTATTTGTATGATTTGGTTAGGTTTAGTTTCATATGGTAATAAGATATATCATGATCTTTATTATCGACATCATCGAAACACCTTTTGATGGATCAAAATTTTTTTTATTCATACAATTAGAATAATCGATCATCAAGATCATTCTAATTGCTCCCAAAATTCACTAGTGATACCTAACAATATATGGTGGCAAGCCATCAGCACTAAAATCAAATCTCTTGGTGCAGCTACCTATGTGATTGGGTTCTTCTATCTTGAACCCCTACAAGATTAGGGTTAAGGTGAACTCATCAAACCTGACATCCATCATATGAATTAATCATTCAATTTGAGTCCGATGTGAAATCTAATAGAAACTCTTTATATCATCTTCACACTACCATGGCAATGGACTTATGGACTTGATTCTCATGATCATCATAAGACTACTCCTCAACTTTCGAGGTAGATAGATCTCCTATTAGTGCAATCCAATTTCTATAATGAACATGTTATAGCCATCATACAGCTCAAGATTTCGAATGGCTCGGAGATCGAGTTATGGTGTAGTCAAACTATAACACCCTCAAGGTGAACTACTGATGCACCTTTGATCAAAAAATCAGACACACCACTATAGCATCAAACCAGTCATTGATGAGAAGATAGACTTTCTTATGACTGCTCGAGGTGGTCACGCTTAGTGCCCTTATTCTCTAATGAATACTTGTACTCTCACTCCGGTGTCTCCATACCATAGACTTAAGACTCATCTATCCTAAGAAAGTGATCATAGACTAATCTTTTAGTCCGATCACCATTCTTATGATGATCCGATGGTCAGGAGCAGTTTATAAGTTAATTATGAAAATTCATGCCTTAAATTTTCAACTCTTGAAAATATGAATTATCATTATCATTAATTGAAAGGATATATCACAGATACTTTAAACATACATACTATGATAAAAAATAATCTTTTATTAATTTTTTAAATTAAAATTAAAAATTTGCCCTTAGAAGTGTATTACAAGTGTCAGTCAATCTGGCTTCTAAGGTACATATCTAATATTGACTCTAAGAAATGACTTGAGACCATGAAATCTGAAATGGAGTCCATGAAGGTCAACAATGTATGGACATTGGTTGACCGACCTAAAAGAATAAAATCCATAGGATGTAAGTGGATCTTCAAGAGAAATAGGGGAACAGACAGAAAGGTGGAGACCTATAAAGCCTATTTGGTTGCCAAGGCGTATCTAAAGAAAAATCTGATTTTTCATCGTAGGATCGTCTAGATCTGATCAGATCTGAGGTAGAATTTTCTATAAAAATTTTTATGATCTGATCAAATCTAAGAGTTCTCAGATCTGATCATGATGATTTGATATTAAAAATTAAAATAAAATTAAATTAGATTTAATTTTAAGTACCTGATTGGAAAATCTAATTATCCTATGATGATGCTAATCATTCGTGAGGTTTTGAAAGGAACCATGAACATGCCTGGCCTCTATCAGTATCCACTCAAGCAAAATCTAAATGATTTTACCTCATAAATCTCTTCTCTAAAGATCAATTCTGAATCAAATCTATAGATCCTTCAAAATAATTTTTGAAGGCAGCCCGTCCATCTCATGAACACCGTCGCATAGAACCTGAATCTTGCATTGAAATACTTGGACCTTCTTCTCTGATTTGTGCCTAACATTTTAGGCATGTAGAAGAGAGGGAGAGAGAGGATAGAGGGGGCATGGGATATGGTATGGGTGACAGCACTTTGGCATGAAAAATAATATTGTGCAATCCCTACTTTTTGGCATGAGAAGGGGTTTTAAATCCAATGCCATATAGTATCCAACTTTGACCAAATAACCAATTTATTTTATCATTAGGACTCTAGGATTTATTCTTCACATAAAGCACCTGATCTCATCTAGTTTTCTCACCAAAATTCAATAAAAAATAGGTGACACGAGTAGATAAGGAAGAGTCCATTGTGCCTAGGACTCTTCCCTCAGTTTGATCCAAATCAAACTCTATCAAAAACCTAATCAAACCATCACCATAATCACAAAATTTGGTACACCTATAGCATGTGTCGAGCTCAATCATATAACCAAAAATTAGAGCAAAAGAATTTCTAAAAAATTTTTTAGAAGCATATGATCAGGTGACCCTCAATTTTCTCAAATCGATCAAATTTTGACCCTAGTCCAATCGCACTAGGAATGGATTTAATTTTTATAATTAATCTAACCTAGACTAGTTCTAGTTAGATGAAAATAAAATCATTCATGTTATAGAAATAAGTCAAATCAAATTTAACTTGGTTGCGATGAATCATAAAGATTATAGAAGAAGAAAGCCAGGCTCAATCGTGTGCTAGCATGATTACCTTGAACCGATTGGATCTAATCCAAATCAATCAAATGGGTTAGCTCAATTGATGACATCAAAACCCAAACCCATATTTGTATGATCTAACTAGATTTAGTTCTGTATAGTAATGAGACATGTCATGATCTCTTTCATCGACATCATCGAAATATCTTTC
This sequence comes from Cocos nucifera, assembly GCA_006176705.1. Taxonomy (NCBI): domain Eukaryota; kingdom Viridiplantae; phylum Streptophyta; class Magnoliopsida; order Arecales; family Arecaceae; genus Cocos; species Cocos nucifera. The sequence goes on along the minus strand of QRFJ01006755.1, from coordinate 54,215 downwards.
GATGGACCTAAACTTTTTTGATTCATACAATTAGAATGATCAATCATCAAAATCATTCTAATTGCTCTCAAAATATACTAGTGACACCTAGCAGTATATGGTGACAACCCATCAGAATTGAAAGTGAACCTCTTGGTATAGCTACCTATGTGATTGGGTTCTTCTATCTTGAGTTCTGATAGGATGAGGGTTAAGGTGAACTCGTCAAACCCAACATCTATCATATGAATTAATCATTTGATACGAGTCTGATGTAAAATCCTAATAGAATTGCTTTTTACAATGTTCAGTCTACCATGGTCATAGGCTTAAGGACTCAATATCATGATTATCATAGGACTACTCCTCATCTACCGAGGTAGATAAATCTCCTATTGGTGCAACCCAATTCCTACAATGAACATGCTATAGCCAACATACACCTCAGTGTTTCGAATAGCCAGAAGATCGAGTTATGGTATAGTCAAACTATAATACCCTCAAGGTGAACTACCGATGCACCTCAGGTCAAAGAATCAGACACACCATTACCGCATCAAGCCTGTCATCAACGAGAAGATAGGCTTCCTTATGACTGCTCGAGATGGTCAGACTCAGTACCCTCATTCTCTAACGAGTACCTGTACTCTTGCTTTGGTGTCTCCACATTATGGACTTAAGATACATCTATCCAAAAAAAGTGATCATACACCAATCTTTCGGATCAATCACCATCCTCATGATGATCCTATGGTCGGACGCAGTTTATGAGTTAATTATGAAAATTCATGTCTTAAATTTTCAACTCTTACATTAACTCAAAGGATGTACCATATATACTTCAAATACAAAGTATGATAGAAAATAATTTATTTATTAATTTATAATTAAAATTATAAAATTATTCTTACCAGTGTATTGCAGCTGTTTAGCCAATTTGGCTTCTAGGGCATACATCTAACAAACTTTTATTTGACCTAAAGCCAATTGGCTACAAATCTAAGTCCAATTTTCTTATGATGGACTTCAATCTTCTACTAGCTCAATGGCTTTGTTAGCGGGTCAGCCGCATTATCTGCAGTGACGACTCTCTTGACCTCAACATATCCCTTTTCAAGATAATCGTAGATGAGATGGTATCGCTGCTTGATGTGCTTGGACTTCTAGTGAAACCTCGACACCTTAGCAAGGTCTATAGCCTCATTGTTGTCGTAGTATAGAGGGACAACTTCTGATGGCATCACTCCAACCTTTGCAATGAACTTCTGTACCAGAATGCCTTCTTTGCAGCCTCCGACACAGCGATGTACTGTTCTTCCATGTTGGAGTCTGCCATCACCGTCTGCTTGGAACTCTTTCAACTAACAACTCCAACATTACAAATAAATAGACTTTCAAATGTCGACATTTCATTATCTATGTCAAACATAAAATCTGAGTCTATATACCCTTGGACCTGGAGTTTTTCATTACCAAAAACTAGAAACATATCCTTAGTCCTTTTCAAGTACTTAAGGATATATTTCATAGAAGTCCAGTGCCCTTTGCCTGGATTTGAGTGATATCTGCTCCTGACACTCACAGCATGGTCAATATCAGGTCTGTACATAGTATGGCATACAAGAGGCTCCCTATTGCTGAAGTATAAAGGATCTTGCTCATGCATTCAATCTCCGCAGGTGTGCTAGGGCACATTTTCTTGGAGAAATGAATGCCATGTCTATAGGATACCAATTCTCTCTTAGAGTTTTCCAAGCTAAAACTTTTTAGCACCTTCTCTATGTACATCTTTTATGAGAAACCTAGCTATTGGGAATATATCCCAAAGCCAATCATTAGTCTATTGACGATTATGCTACTTATTGTACTTGTATATGAATTATCAAATAATAAAAGTTATTTTAGCATTTTTCATCATAAATTTTGTTGTCTTCTAATGAACTCCTATGTTGTGATGAAGTCCTTAGGACTACCTAGATTTGACAAAGAAGGATTTATCATTTAGTTCTTAAATTATTCACGATCAAAAGATACATTGTTATTTAGGATGACAACGTTTATCGAGTATAGATCGTTGTGTGCCATATAGGTTAGTTGTCCTCATAACCAAGAAGTGTTGAGACACTGACATGGCATGTAAGTGAGATGTATGGGTACATCTGCACTGAACGTAACCAACTTTAGAACTTTTCTTCTATCAAGATTAGCCTCGAAGAATATGGGTATAAGTATCCCTGAGATCTGAGACCACCATGGTGACTTGCAAGCAACTCACTGTACTTAGATACCAAACTACCTAAATTTCTAATTCAATGATAGAAGGCTACTGGGTACAGTCAAGTACTTGGCTTGTCGGTGTATGAGTCAAGATGGGATTGATCCCTCCAAGTGTTAGAGCAAGTGCATCGCTATATTTTAATTTAACAAATCCTCGATCGGGGTAGTCCATATGATGGATGCTAAATTTTGAAATATAATATGGATGAATTATAGAATTGATAATAAACCATAGATCATCCTTTTGAGCATCGTGATCAAAGGGATGAATTATACGATAACCATATTCCATAGGTTTGTCATTGTTGCATTGCGACTTTTTGACTTATTCGAACATCGAGTACCATTGCTAGATGGTCATATCAATTGGTACAAAAAATTGGTACCTGTGCTATCAGCTTAGGATTCGAACCTATGGGGTCACATATATAAGGAGTTTCTACCTGATCTGATGGCTGATCATGAACCTTAATGACCTAGGACACTATGATCAAGAGTCCCACAGCTCTGAGACTCTATGATTAAGAGTTTCATTGGACTGAAACTCTAAGTCCTACACATTTAGAACTCTATAATCAGGAGCCTCACTGATCTAGGACTCTATGATTATGAGTTTCATTCATTTGGGACACTAGGATCAAGAGTCCCACTAGATTGGGACTCTTCAGGATTTTCATGCCCGATAACATATTTGATTTGGACTCAGATATTTTTGAAGGATTAATTAGCAATTTAATTACTGATTAGCATAATTTGATTGAGAGATGAGGATTCGATCAAGTCTGATTGAATTTGATTCAATTGGATTTGATCCGATCAAGTCATGAGATGACCTAATCGCTATAGGAGTTTTGATCCTGATTTGATCAGGATCTAGATCTAATTAATTTCTAATTTGATTAGAATTTTATTAGATTAGGCTAAGCTTAATTTAGTTAGATTTGACCTAGTCTAATTGGGTCTATATTAATTGATTTGGTTGAAACCAATTAGGACCAAGTCAAATGAAGTTTGAATTCAAACTCTCCCATGCGCCCACCATTTTTGACTTTTCCACTTTTGTTCCATGCCCAAAATTTTGTACATAACTTTTCTCTCACCCAGAAGGTTTCTGCACCACCTCTCTTATCTACTTTTGACCTAGTCCAAGGGTCGGACCGGTTCAATGTAAGTTGAGTTTTGAATTCAACTCAGTTTGTTGGAGGTTGGAACCAATCCAACCTTACCTGCTTCCCACACCGTCCCTCTTATTTATTGAATATTTTTGGAGAAATAAAAATGTGTGCACGTAGAAGGAGAGTCCTTCTGCATATTAAACACATGGGAGGAGGCGTGGGATAAAGGTAAGAGGTTCATTTGATTTTTGAAATCAAGTGAGTGGTTAAAACCTCCCAACCACTCGACCTTTATTTTTTTCCATGCACGTTTCCCATGGTATTCACATCAATAAATTATGAAAATTTTTATGCATGCATAAGAAGGTGATAGCATTATGTGGTAAAAATTTTAGATTGATTGGGCATTAGGTTTGGATGAAAAAAAATCATAGAGTGAAGGTGAGCAGGGTCCTATAGCATTTTACTTTTTCCTCATGCCTCTCTTCTCTTCTGATTTTCACCTCCAAGGATACCTAATTTTTAGATATGATCTAAATAGGGTTCATATATATGAAAGTCATCTTTTCACAAAAAACATATTTCATGGAGAGGGTGTGATAGGATTTTTAGTATGTCAGGGTTTTTGGGCTGAGTGAAACCCTAGTTTTGGGAATCTAGATTCGGGTGGGGAGATCGAGTGCTGTGAGCATCAAATCACCACCAAATTTGAAATACCTCTTCATCATCATTCAATATTTATGTTCTAAATTTTTGGAGTATCCATGAAATTAGAAAGTACATGATCGATCAGATCGATCGTGATCAGTCGTCGAAGGCCCTAGCGAGGAGCTAGCACTCCAGTGGAGCTGGTCGGGATTAGGAGCTTCGTGTGGACCATCCATAGAGGCCGAACGAGTATGTGGCTATAGCATAATGCCATAGCTACTTTTGATGGATTTAAATCATGGAGATCAGCTATCCATGAAAAGGTATTGAGTTTTGAACTCATATCGATCAATGCATTTGGCTCAGTTAGGACAACTATTTATGATAGTAAAAAAAGAACGTTAGGCTCGATCGAGTGCTAGCACGATTTTCTTGAAACTAATTAAATCTCATTCAGATCAATTGAACTGGATCAGTTCAATTGATGATCACCAGATTCAAACTCTTGTTTGTGTAACCCAGTTAGGTTCAGTTCTGTATGGTAATGGGATATGTCATGATCTCTATCATCGACATCATCGAAACTCCTTTCGATGGATCAGAACTCTTCTAATTCGAACAGCTAGAATGATCGATCATCTAAATCATTCTAATTGCTCCCAAAATCCACCAGTCATACCTAGCAGTATATGGTGGCAACCAATCAGAGCTGAATGCGAACCTCTTGGTGCAGCTACCTATGTGATTAAGTTCTTCTATCTTGAGCCCCGATCAGATTAGGGTTAAGGTGAACTTGTCAAACCCTATTTTCTGTCATATGATGTAATCATTCGATTCAAGTCTAATGTGAAAACCTAAATAGAAACTCTTTCTATTATTTCACTCTGTCATGGTCATGGACTTCTGGACTTGATTCTCATGATTATCATAGGGCTGCTCATCTACCACCGAGGTAGATAGATTCCATCTTGATGCAATCCAGTTCCTACAATGAACATGCTATAGCCAACATACACCTCAGGGTTCCGTATGGCTAGTAGATCAAGTTGTGGTGTATTCAAACTATAACACCGTCAAGGTAAACTATCGATGCACCTCAGGTCAAAGAACCAGACACATCACTGCAGCATCGAGTCAGTCATTGACGAGAAGGTAGACTTCCTAATGACTACTTGATGTGGTCATGCTCAGTGCCCTCATTCTCTAATGAGTACCTATACTATCACTCTGATGTCTCCACATCGTAGACTCAAGACTCATCTACTAAAGAGAAGCGATTGTACACCAACCTTCCGGATCAATCACCATCCTCATGATGATCCTATGATCGGAAGCATTTTATGAGTTAATAATGATTATTCATGTCTTAAATTTTCAACTCTTGAAAATATGAATTATCATTACCATTAACTCAGAGGATGTATCACAGACACTAAATACACATATATGATAGAAAATAATCCATTTTATTGATAATAGTCAAAATTATAATTTTGTCCCTAGAAGTGTATTACAAGTGTCAGCCAATTCTGGCTTCTAGGGCACATATATCTAACAATCTTCCACTTTCTCTAAAGCCAATTGGCTACAAGTCTAAGTCCCATCTTTTCAAGATGGGCTTCAAATTTTTGTTGTCCCAACGGCTTTGTAAGTGGCCTGCCACATTGTCTACGGAGTTGACTCTCTTGACCTCAACATAACCCTTCTCGAGGTAATCATGGATGAGATGGTATCGCCGCTCAATTCGCTTGGATTTCTGATGAGACCTTGACTTCTTAGCAAGGGCTATGGCACCATTGTTGTCGTAGTACAGAGAAATGGCATCTGATGGCATTATTTCAAATTCTGTAGCAAACTTCTTATACCAGAATGCTTCCTTCGCAGCCTCTGATGCAGCGATATATTCTGCTTCCATGGTGGAATCTGCTATCATGGTTTGCTTGGAACTCTTTCAACTGACCGCACCACCATTGCATAGAAACAGACTCCCAGATGTCGACTTTCGATCATCTACATCGGACATGAAATCTGAGTCTGTGTATCCCTGGACTTGGAGTTCTCCGTTACCAAAGACCAACATCATATCCTTAGTTCTTCGTAAGTACCTAAGAATACATTTCACAGAAGTCCAGTGTTCTTCACCTGGATTTGACTGATATCTGCTTGTGACACTCACAGCATGGGCTATATCAGGTCGTGTACATAGCATGGCATACATGAGGCTTCCTATTGCAAAATCATAAGGGATCTTGCTCATGCATTCTATTTCCTTAGGTGTGCTAGGGCACATCTTCTTGGAAATATGAATACCATGTCTGAAAGGTATTAATCCCCTCTTAGAGTTTTTCATACTAAACCACTTTAGTATTTCCTCTATGTACATCTTCTGTGGAAGTCCTAGCATTCTATTCGGTCTATCTCTATAGACCTTAATTCCTAGAATAAGGATGCTTCACCTAGATTTTTCATGGAGAATTCCTTGGACAACCATATTTTGATCGTCGTCATCATGGGAATATCATTTCCAATAAGGAGGATGTCATCCACGTACAATACAAGAAAGACAACAGTACTTTCACTGACCTTTTTGAAGACATATGGTTCCTCTTCATTTTTGATGAAACCAAATGTTTTGATCACATCATTGAAATGAGTGTTCCAGCTCCGAGATGCTTGCTTAAGTCCATATATGGACCTTTGCAGCTTACAAACCTTATGATCAGTATCACTGGATGTAAAACCTAGCAGCTACTCCATATAGATATCTTTCTCAAGATATCCATTTAAGAATGTCGTTTTCATGTCCATTTGTCATATTTCATAATCGAAATAGGCTGCAAAGGTAAGCAATGTGCGGATGGATTTTAGCATAGCCACTGAGAAAAAGGTATCCTAATAGTCAATGCCTTCATGTTGACTATAACCTTTTGCCACTAGTCTAGCCTTGAATGTCTCTGCATTCCCATCTGTACCAATCTTTCTCTTGAAGATCCATTTATACCCAATAGGTACTATACCTTCTAGTGGATCTATCAAGGTCCAGACTTGGTTTGAGTGCATCGAGTCAATTTCTAACTGCATTGCCTCTAGCCATTTCTCGGAGTCGATATCTGATATCGCCTCGTTGTAGGTTTCGAGATCATCACCATGAGCACCATTACCTACGAGGAACATTTTCTCTACTTTCTTTGAAATAATACCCAAGTGTCTTTCAGGGGGACGGAAAATACTTTCCGATCTATGAGGTGGAGGATGTAGTGTTCTTATTGGCTCAACCTGATTTGGTTCCAATTGGTCCTTAGCTCATTGTACTTATGAGACTTTCTTATCAAGCTTAATCTGCTTTCCAATGCCATTGTCTTGAATAAACTATTTTTCAAGAAAGATGGCATATCGACTCACAATCACATTATGGTCTTCTAGAATGTAGAAATAGTGTCCTAATGACTCTTTGGGATATCCTATGAATCGAGCTCTGAAGGACCTAAACTCTAACTTATCTGTTTGTTGTCTTTTGACATGACCTGGACAACCCCAAATTCTGAGAAGACATAGACTTGATTTCTTACCATGCCATATCTCATACGGTGTGGTAGGAATGATTTTAGAGGAAACCTTATTTAGTAGATAAACTGAAGTTAACAATGAATGTCCCCAAAGAAAATTAGGGAGGTTTGTGAAGCTCATCATGGATCGGACCATATCCAATAGAGTCCGATTTCTCCATTCTGAAACCTCGTTGAGTTGAGGTGTTCTTGGTGGAGTCCATTGAGAGACTATGCCATTTTTCTTGAGATGGTCTAGGAATTTTTGACTAAGGTATTCACCTCCTCGATCTGATCGAAGAACCTTAATGGGTTTTCCAGTTTATTTATCTACTTCATGTCTGAATTCTTTGAATTTTTCAAAAGCTTCAGACTTATGTCTAATAAGATACACATACCCATACCTAGATAGATCATCGATAAAGGTGATGAAGTAGACAAAATTACCTCTAGCCGGCACATCAAATGGAACGCATACATTAGTATATACTAGGGTAAGGAGATCTGTGGCCCTTTCCCCATGTCCAACAAAAGAAAGTTTAGTCATTTTGCCTTGAAGACAAGATTCACAAGTTGGATATGACTCGGAAATCAATGGACTCAATAGCCCATTTTTCTCCAATTTGTTGATCCTATCTTCTGCTATATGACCTAATCTCAGGTGCCATAGATACCTACCATTTGGATTATCCCTAGGTTGTTTAGCATTCACGTTTTGCTTGATAGTTAGAACAGATATATCAATATGTAGCTGATAAAGACCGTTAATATGAAAAATATTTGCAATTTTATTTCTTTCATAAAGAATGTTACAATGGTCCTTAAAGAAGGTAATCACATAGCCTTCTAGTGCTAAGCATGAAACAGAAATCAAATTCCTGCTAGCTGCAGGCACATAATAATAGTCTTTCAAAACTAAGTCTAAATCTGATAGTAATCATAGAGGATATGTTCCCACCGCCACTGTAGCAACTCTTGCTCCATTACCGACATGTAGGATCATGTCTCCATCCCTCAGCCTTCTGTTATCCTCAAGATCCTATGTGGAAGTGCACAGATGAGCACTAGAACCAGAGTCAAGCACCTAACTGGATGCAGAAGAAACCATAATTTAGACTCAATAACAAGCATACCTCCAGAAGGACCTTCCTTCTTGTTCTTCTGGGTGGCCAGAAAAGTAGGGCAGTTTCGCTTCCAGTGGCCATCATTGTTGCAATGGAAACACTTTTCTTTGGCAGCAACTTTCATCATCGACTCTGCCTTCTTCTTCTTTCCTCCTTTCACTTTCTACTTTTTCGCAGACATCTTTTTCTTTCCAGAAGACTTTTTTTTGGAAGAAGTCCATTTCATAGCAAGAACTAAGCCTTTAGAACCTTTCATAGAAAGCTCAGCAGTGACCAGCATGTTCATTAATTCAGCCAAGGAATTTTGAAGTTTATGCATGTGGTAATTCATGATGAATTGCCCATATGCATCAGTCAAGGATTGCAGAATAATATCATTCTGCAGATCCAAGTCTAACTTCACACCGAGCTTCTTAAGCTCTTCTAAGTCCTTGATCATCATCAGACAGTGATCTTGGACTGAGTGCCCATCATGCATCTTAGTCTTAAAAAGTCATTTCGTGACTTGATACTTGGCTATGTGACTTTGTTCACCAAACATTTTCTGCAGGTGAGCCAACATTTGGCGAGCAATCTCGATATCTTCATGTTGGCGCTGGAGCTCATCAGACATCGAGCCCAACATGTAATATCTGGCCTTATTATCTTCGTCTATCCATTTTTCCAAAGACGCTCTCTATTTAGTGGATGGACGGGCTGGTAAGATCGGAGGATCCTAGTCTAATACATGGGTTAACATCTCGGAACCCAAAATGATTTTGTAGTTCCTGAGCCAATCTTTATAATTGGATTTGGTTAGTCTATGTGTGTCCAGGATACGTGCCAATGGATTGGACGCAGACATTTTTCTATAGAGAGTCAAAGATTCTAGTTAGATACTGTAACTATGGCTTGACTAATTTATTTAGGAATTTTATTTTTAAACAAATTAGCTTCCACTATTTTCTTGGATCCCTGCACTCCCTCTATAGACATGCGAAAATCTCCATGATTAATGATTTTTAGTGGGTGGTGCGGTCTCACCAACAGACTCATCACCTCAACAGTTATTGGTGATGGGTTAGCCAATGAGTGAACAACTCTTGTTCAATGATTCTCTAATCATGATGCACCCAAACTTGATCTCTAATTCATGAATCTCACCATATCCGAAATATTGATCCACTCCTTTGTTAAGTCATATCCATCATTTGCACAGACTGGATTCCTAATGGAGTCTCTCACCGTATCAAAAATATTGAGCCCAACTCATCCTCCAGCCCATAGCATCCAATGCCTAATAGACATGGTTGCATCTTTTTGATGCAATAGAGCCATGGTATTCAGTCGAGAACAATCAACCTCGAGAAGGGCCCGCACATCTACAATGGAGGAAGACCTCAGACTTAATCTTTTCTTATGGAGAATTGATTTAGGTCTTATTAAACTAGACTTGTCATAGTTATAAAAATTATGACTAACCTAGTGGCATGGATTAGCTTGGATTATTGACCACCTCAAATTAGAACTGAGTCAATAGATATGGCCAGGTAAGTGAGACCGGTGGAAGGGATATGCAATTAACTTATACGAGAATGCATTCAGGTTGAGTAGCTCCCAATTAAAAACCAGTCGATAGTATGTGCCAAACTTACCTTAGACACCAAATTGTTGAGTCAGAATCAATTGGGTTAGCCTACAATCGAAACTCTAACCTCTAAGCCTAATTAGGTCTTGCTTGATCGTGACTCAATCTTGACCCAGACTTAATCGTATTAGGTTGGTTAATTTAAGCATTGTTGATCCCATCTAACCAACTCTTGATTCGGTTTGATCAACCGCTTAGACCTAATTGAGCTACCCATGCCCAAACCCAGTATAATGAATATGTCTTAGATCTGAAATTCTCAATTTTAGATCTAATTAATATTTTATAATCTTAATTTTTAATTAAGTAGGGTTCATAAATAAAATATGCACAATAAATCCTAGGGTTTCAAGATCTAGGGTTTTGCAGAAAGTATGTTTTGGATTTCTGATTAAGGACGAACGTGCAGCACCCCTACACGTCATAAGAACACCCCATCGGATGGGAGGAGAGGGCCTTTAAACCTTTTTTCATTCTTATGATTGGACGGTTAAGAGGAACGCCTTAATCAGGAACATGTAATACTACAAAACAGTTTTAGATCTATATCATATATCTCATATACAAATTAGATCTAATCATGACATATTTTGCATACATCTCATGTATCGAATCATGCATGTTTTTAGATCTAAATTATCTCATAATAATCTAAAAAATTAGATTTACTTAATCTTATCAAAATGAACTCAAATCTAGACAACTATGTAGAACTATTCTACAACTAGTCTAGACATGCATCAATCATATCTCATATGATGTTAAAATTAAATAATTTTTATTTTCTATTTTTTAGATGTTATTATAATAATTATAGTATTAAAAAATAATAAATAAATAGATCTAAAATATGATTTAATTAAATTAAATTAAAAACATGCAAGACTATTCTCTAGAACTATTCTATTTTAGAACCAGTCATGCATATTTTCTAATCTTAGATCTAAATTATTTAATTTTAATTTTTTTTGATTGTAGATCTTATCACATCTTATGTGACATGTGAAATCACTTATTTTTTAATTAAAATAAATTTAAAATCAGATCTAAACACTTTAGAACCTTGGCTCTGATACCAGTTGAAGGAAAATCCTGATTTTCTAGACCAGGTTAGTTCATATCTAATCGGATCAAGAGATATATTTCAAAAAAAATTTTCTTTGATCTAGATCAAATTTGAAATGTTCTAAATTTGATTCTTATTATTTTAATAATTAAAATAAAATATAGATAAATTAAATCAAATTTAATTTACCTTGATGTAGGATAATCCTATTACCCATTGATGATCCTGTAAGCTGCGGATGGTTGTGGATCTAGCCATGCAAGTACCTGGCCTCTACCGATATCCACTCAGACTGGATCAGGAGATCCTCTTCTTCTCTATCACATCTCCAAAAATTAGATCTGAATCTGATTTGGAGGATCTTCATAATACCTTTCGAAGATCAGTAGTTGTCCTTTGCAGCAGCGTAGCCTTCTAGCTTTCTATCACGTTTCTCTCATTTGGATTGCACCAACTTGGATCCCAAACTACTTTGGATGTGGAGATGAGAGGGATAAGATGGTCCTAGTGTGGAGGAGGAGGAGAGAGGCAGCCTTGGGGCATGGAGAATTGTATTCAATTGCCTCTTAAGTTGGACGCAGGGTCTTATTTATAGACTATGCATGATCCAACTCCTCTTCTTCCCAACCAATCACAACCCTTTGTGAAATTAGATCTAAATCTAATTGGCGGGAATAGAGTCCCTTAGATTCCTCCTTAGATGGCACCTAAGACTAGTCAAACTTGATTCTCAGAAGAAGTCTAATCGAAATCCAAAAAGGGGATGGAGTCCCTATCCAATAGGGACTCCTAGGCGCCTCCAGCTTGGGCACAAGCTAAGGGTGGCATGCGCACTCCTCCTTGCCAAGTTCTGGCAATGGGACAAGCCCCCACTAGCTCTCCAATAGGTGCATGACATGTGGACAGAAGTCAAAGTATCAATGGTCAATATTTGACCAGTCAAAGGTCAACTTTTGACCAAAGTCAAAGGATGAGAAATGGTAGGTGACCAAAAATGGCAGGTATTGTCTTACAAAATAAGACAACCCTTTTCTGACCTGGACAGGCTCCAGTCAGACCAAGTGAAGGCCTCTGATCGAGCACAAACTTCTTTGGCTCAGTCAGGACAACTATTTATGATAGTAAAAGAAGAACGTTAGGTTCAATCGAGTGCTAGCATGATTTTCTTGAACCTAATTGAATCTCATTCAGATCAATTGAACTAGATTAGTTCAATTGATGATCACCAGATTCAAACCCTTGTTTGTGTGACCCAGTTAGGTTCAGTTCTGTATGGTAATGGGATATGTCATGATCTCTATCATCGACATCATCGAAACTCCTTTCGATGGATCAGAACTCTTCTGATTCGAACAGCTAGAATGATCGATCATCTAAATCATTCTAATTGCTCCTAAAATCCACTAGTGACACCTAGCAGTATATGGTGGCAACCCATCAAAGCTAAATGCGAACCTCTTGGTGTAGCTATCTGTGTGATTAAGTTCTTCTATCTTGAGCTCCGATCAGATTAGGGTTAAGGTGAACTCATCAAACCCTAGTTTCTGTCATATGATGTAATCATTCGATTCAAGTCCGATGTGAAAATCTAAATAGAAACTCTTTCTATTATTTCACTCTACCATGGCCATGGGATTCTGGACTTGATTCTCATGATCATCATAGGGCTGCTCCTCTACCACCGAGGTAGATAGATTCCATCTTGATGCAATCCAGTTCCTACAATGAACATGCTATAGCCAACATACACCTCAGGGTTCCATATGGCTAGGAGATTGAGTTATATTGTAGTCAAACTATAACATCCTCATGGTGAACTGTCGATGCACCTCAGGTCAAAGAACCAAACACACCACTGCAGCATTGAGTCAGTCATTGATGAGAAGGTAGACTTCCTAATGACTACTCGAGGTGGTCAGGCTCAATGCCCTCATTCTCTAACGAGTACCTGTACTCTCACTCCGATGTCTCCACACCATAGACTCAAGACTCATCTACTAAAGAGAAGCGATTGTACACCAACCATCCAGATCAATCACCATCCTCGTGATGATCCTATGGTCGGAAGCATTTTATGAGTTAATAATGATTATTCATGTCTTAAATTTTCAACTCTTGAAAATATGAATTATCATTACCATTAACTCAAAGGATGTATCATAGACACTAAATATACATATGTGATAGAAAATAATCCATTTTATTAATTTTAATCAAAATTATAATTTTGCCCGTAGAAGTGTATTATAAGTGCCAGCTAATTTTGGCTTCTAGGGCACATATATCTAACAGGCTGCATGACTTTGTTCACCAAACATCTCTTGTAGATAAACCAATATTTGGAGAGCAGTCCTAATATCTTCATGTTGGTGTTGGAGCTCATCAGATATCGAGCCCAACATGTAATATCTGGCCTTATTATCTTCGTCTATCCATTTTTTTAGAGACGCTCTCTGTTCAGTGGATGGATGGGCTGGTAAGGTGGAAGGGTCCTGGTCCAATACATGGGTTAACTTCTCGAAACCCAAAATAATTTTGTAGTTCTTGAGCCAATCTTTATAATCGAATCTAGTCAGTCTATGTGTGTCCAAGATACGTGCTAATGGATTGGACGCAGACATTTTCCTACAGAGAGTCAAAGATTCTAGTTAGATACTATAATTATGACTTGACCAATTTATTTAGGGATTTTATTTTTAAACAAGTTAGCTTCCACTATTTTCTTGGATCCCTACGCTTCCTCTATAGAGATGTGAAAATCTTCACAATTAATGATTTCTAGTGGGTGGTGCAGTCTCACCAACTAACTCATCACATCACGTAACAATTATTGGTGATGGGTTAGCCAATGAGTGAACAACTCTTGTTCAATGATTCTCTAATCATGGTGCACCCAAACTTAGTCTCTAATTCATGAATCTCACCGTATTTGTAATATTGATCCACTCCTTAGTTAAGTCAGACCCACCATTTGGACAGACTGAATTTCTAATTGAGTATCTCACCATATCCGGAATATTGAGACCAACTCATCCTCCAACCCATAGCATCCAATGCCTAATAGACATGGTTGCATCTTCCCGGTGCAACTGAGCCACTGTATCCAGTCGAGAACAATCAACCCGGGAAAGAGCCCGCACATCTACAATGGTGGAAGACCTCAGACTTAATCTTTTCTTAGGGAGAATTGATTCAGGTCTCATTAAACTAGACTTGTCATAGTCATAACAATTATGACTAACCTAGTCGCATGGGTTAGCTTGGATTATTGACCACCTCAAATCAAAACTGAGTCAACAGATATGGCCAAGTAAGTGACATCGGTGGAAGGGATATACTATTAACTCATACAACAATGCATTCAGGTCGAGTAGCACCCGATTAAAAAGCAGTCGGTCGTATGTGCCAAACTTACCTTAGATACCAAATTGTTGAGTCAGACCCAATTAGATTAGCCTTCAATCCAGACTCTAACCTCTGAGCCTAATTAGGTCTTGCTTGATCGTGACTCGATCTTGACCCAGACTTAATCCTATTAGGTTGGTCAATTTAAGCTTTGTTGATCCAATCTAACCAACTCTTGATTCAGTTTGATCAATCGCTTAGACCTAATTGAGATACCCAAGCCCGAACCCAGTATTATGAATATGTCTTAGATCTAAAATTCTAAATTTTAGACTAATTAATATTCCATAATCTTAATTCTTAATTAAGTAGGATTCATAAACAAAATATGCATAATAAATCCTAGGATTTCAGGATCTAGGGTTTTACAGAAAGTAAGTTTTGGATTTCTGATTAAGGACGAACATGCAGTATCCTTATACGTCATAAGAACACCCCATTGGATGGGAAGAGAGGGCCTTTAAACCCCTCTTCGTTCTTATGATCGGACAGCCAAGAGGAATGCCTTAATCAGGAACATGTAATACTACAACATAGTTTTAGTTCTATATCATATATTTCATATACAAATTAGATCTAAAAATGGCATATTTTGCATACATCTCATGTATCGAATCATGCATATTTTTAGATCTAAATTATCTCATAATAATCTAAAAAGTTAGATTTAAATTGATCTCATCAAAATAAACTCTAATCTAGAGAACTATGTAGAACTATTCTACAACTAGTCTAGACATGCATCAATCATATCTCATATGATGTCTAAAATTAAATAATTTTTATCTACTATTTTTTAGATATTATTATAACAATTATAATATCAAAAAATAATAAATAAATATATCTAAAATATGATTTAATCAAATTGAATTGAAAACATGCAAGACTATTCTATAGAACTATTCTATTTTAGAACTAGTCATGCATATTTTATAATCTTAGATTCAAATCATTTAATTTTAATTTTTCTGATTTCAAATCTGATCACATCTCATGTGACATCTAAAATCACTTATTTTCTAATTAAAATAAATTTAGAATTAGATCTATACACTTTAGAACCTTGGCTCTGATACCACTTGAAGGGAAAATTCTGATTTCTCGAACCAGGTTTGTTCAGATCTGATTGGATCAAGAGATATATTTCTAATTTTTTTTTCTTTGATCCAAATTAGATCTGAGATATTTTGGATCTAATCTTTATTATTCTAATAATAAAAATAAAATAGAGATAAATTAAATCATATTTAATTTACCTTGATGTAGGGTAATCCTATTACCCATTGATGATCCTGTAAGCAGCGGAAGGTTCTGGATCTAGCCACGCAAGTGCCTAGCCTCTATCGGTATCCACTTGGATTGGATCTAGAGATCCTCTTCTTCTCTATCACATCCCCAAAAATCAAATCTGAATCTGATTTGGAGGATTTTCAAAATACCTTTCGAAGATCAGTAGTTGTCCTTTGCAGCAGCGCAACCTTCTAGCTTTCTGTCGCCTTTCTCTCGTCTGGATTGCACCAACATAGATCCCAAACCACTTTGGGCATGGAGAGGAGAGGGAGAAGATGGACTTGGCATGGAGGAGGAGAAGAGAGGCAGCTTTGGGTGTGGGGAATTTTTAGATACTCCTTGAGTTGGGCGTAGGGTCATATTTATAGTCTATGCGTGATCCAACTCCTCTTCTTCCCAACCAATCACAGCTTTTTATGAAATCAGATCTAAATCTGATTGGTGGGAATAGAGTCCCTTGGATTCATCGTTAGATGGCACGTAAGATCAGTCAAAGTTGGTTCTTTAGAGGAGTCTAATCGGAATCCAAAAAGAAGATGGAGTCCCTATCCAACAAGGACTCCTGGGTGCCTCCAGCTTGGGCGCATGCCAAGGGGGAGAAGCCCTCGTAGGCGGACAAGTCCCCACCAGCTCTCCAATAGGTGCATGACACATGGACAAAAGCCAAAGTATCAATTATCAATATTTGACCAGTCAAAGGTCAACTTTTGACTAAAATCAAAGGACGAGAAATGGTAGGTGAACAAAAATGGCAGGTATTGTCTTACAAAATAAGACAATCCTTTTCTGATTTGGACAGGCTCCAATCAGACCAAGTGATTACCTCTAATCAAGCACAAACTTCTTTGGCTTAGTTAGGATAACTATTTATGATAGTAAAAGAAGAACGTTAGGTTCAATCGAGTGCTAGCACGATTTTCTTGAACCTAATTGAATCTCATTCAGATTAATTGAATTGTATCAGTTCAATTAATGATCGCCAGATTCAAACCATTATTTGTGTGACCTAGTTAGATTCAGTTCTGTATGGTAATGGGATATGTCATGATCTCTATCATCGACATCATTGAAACTTCTTTTGATGGATCAGAACTCTTCTAATTCAAACAGCTAGAATGATCGATCATCTAAATCATTCTAATTGCTCCCAAAATCCATCAATGACACCTAGCAGAATATGGTGGCAACCCATCAGAGCTAAATGTGAACCTCTTGGTGTAGCTACCTATGTGATTAAGTTCTTCTATCTTGAGCTTCGATCATATTAGGGTTAAGGTGAACTCGTCAAACCCTAGTTTCTGTCATATGATGTAATCATTCGATGCAAGTCCGATGTAAAAACCTAAATAGAAACTCTTTCTATTATTTCACTCTACCATGGCCATGGGCTTCTAGACTTGATTCTCATGATTATCATAAGGCTGATCCTCTACCACCGAGGTAGATAGATTCCATGTTGATGCAATCGAATTCTTACAATGAACATGCTATAGCCAACATACACCTTAGGGTTCCATATGGCTAGAAAACCGAGTTGTGGTGTAGTCAAACTATAACAACCTCAATGTGAACTGCCGATGCACTTCAGGTCAAAGAACCAGACATGCCACTACAGCATCGAGTCAGTCATTGATGAGAAGGTGGACTTCCTAATGACTACTTGAGGTGGTCATGCTCAGTGCCCTTGTTCTCTAACGAGTACCTATACTCTCACTCTGGTGTCTCCACACTGTAGACTCAAGACTTATCTACTAAAGAGAAGTGATTGTACACCAACCTTCTAGATCAATCACCATCCTCGTGATGATCCTATGGTCGGAAGCATTTTATGAGTTAATAATGATTATTCATGTCTTAAATTTTCAACTCTTGAAAATATGAATTATCATTACCGTTAACTCAAAGGATGTATCACAGACACTAAATATACATATGTGATAGAAAATAATCCATTTTATTGATAGTAGTCAAAATTATAATTTTGCCCCTACAAGTGTGTTAAAGTATTAGCCAATTCTGGCTTCTAGGACACATATATCTAACAATCCTATCGAACTCGATGATATCGATCAGGACCCAATCACCTATATGGATGCAATATAAAAATCTGACTCTAAGAAATGGCTTGAGGCTATGAAATCCAAAATGAAATCCATAAAGGTCAACGATGTACGGACATTGGTTGACCCACTCGAAGGGATAAAATACATAGGATGTAAGTGGGTCTTCAAAAGGAAAAGGGGTGCAGACAAAAAGGTAGAGACCTATAAAGCCCATCTGATTGCCAAGGGATATCATCAACGTTATGATATTGACTATGATGAGACATTCTCTCCTATGGCAAAGCTCAAATTCATTCGGATTATGCTTGCCATTGCTATCCATCTGGAATATGAAATCTGTCAGATGGATGTGAAAATGGCTTACCTAAATGGACGGCTGGATGAAGAGGTGTATATGATATAGCCTAAAGAATTCACATCCATAGATGATTCTAAAGTGTGTAAGCTTCAAAGGTCTATTTATGGACTTAAGCAAGCATCTCGAAGTTGGAACATACGATTTGATAGAATAATTAAAACATATAGCTTCATTGAGAATGAAGAGGAGCCCTACATATACAAGTGGGCCAATGGTTCAGCAATAGTATTTCAAGTATTGTATGTGGATGACATTCTCTTAATTAAAAATGATGTCCCTGCATTGCAAGGAATAAAGATTTGGCTGTCATCATAGTTCTCCATGAAAGATCTAGAAGAAGCTTCCTACATCCTAGGGATGAAGATCTATAGAGATAGATCTAAAAGATTGCTTGGATTGTTCCAGTCTACATACATTGACACTATGTTGAAACGGTTCAGCATGGAGAATTCCAAGAAAGGTAATCTATCGATAGGCCATGGAATTTCTCTTTCAAAGAGGAATTGTCTAACAACACCTTTAGAAAGATGACGTATGAGTAGAATACCATATGCTTCGATAGTGGGTTCTATCATGCATGCCATGACATGTACACGATCAGATGTGGCATACTCACTAGAGGTAGTGAGCAGATACCAATCTGCTATAGGAGAGAACCACTGGAAGTTTGTTAAAAGCATCCTAAAGTATTTAAAAAATATTAAGAACTAGTGGCTTGTATATGGTGAATCAGACTTGAAACTGGTGGGATTCACAGACTCTAGTTTTCAGTCTGATCATGATGATAAAAAGAGTTTGTTAAGATATATATTCATCCTTAATGATGGGGCCGTCTACTGGAAGAGTTCTAAGCAGCACACCATGGTCGATTTAGTTTGTGAGATGGAGTATGTCGCTGCATCAGATGCTTCCAAAAAAATGTTATGACTGAGAAAATTCATCACCAAGCTTGGAGTAGCACCATCCCTTGATGGTCCAATCCTGCTTTATTGCAATAGCTCTAGAGCCATTGCTCAGATAAAGAAACTTAAGGCACACTAGTGGACGAAGCATATTCTGCACCACATTCATCTTGTTCAAGAAATTATGGATCGAGGTAATGTCGACCTTTAGAAGATCGACAGAAAGGATAACTTGGCTGATCCATTTACTAAAGCTGTTGCGGTGAAGGAGTTTAACGACTTCAAGTTAAAGGTAGGTATTAGATACTACACTGTTTGGATTTAGTCCAAGTGGGAGATTATTGAAAATATGTCCCAAAGCCAATCATCAGCCTATTGTTGGTTATGCTACTTGTTGTACTTATATATGAATTATCAAATAATAAAAGTTATTTTGGCATTTTTCATCATAAATTCTATTGTCTTTTAATGAACTCCTGTGTTGTGATGAAGTCCTTAGGACTATCTAGATTTGACAAAGAAGGATTTATCATTTAGTCCTTAAATTATTCAAGACCAAAAGATACGTTGTTATTTAGGACGATAATATTTATCAAGTATAGATCGTTGTGTGCCATATAGATTGATTATCCTCATAACCAAGGAGTGTTGAGACACTAGCATGGCATGAAAGTGAGATGTATGGGTACATCTGCACTGAATGTGACCAACTCTGGTGCTTTTCTTCTATCAAGATTAGCTCCAAAAAATATGAGTATAAGTGTCCCTTAGACCTGAGACTACCACGATGACTTACAAGCAACTCACTATACTTAAGTATCGAACTACCTAAATTTTTAATTCAGTGATGGAAGGCTACTGGGTGCAATCAAGTATTTGGCTTGTCAATGTGTGAGTCAAGATGGGATTGATCCCTCCAAGTATTGGAGCAAGTGCATTGCTGTATTTCAATTCAGCAAATTCTCGATCGGGGTAGTCCATATGATGGACGCTAAATTTTTAAATATAATATGGATGAATTATAGGATTGATAGTAAATCCTAGATCATTCTTTTGAGCATTGTGAATAAGAGGATGAATTATATGGTAACCATATTCTACAGGTTCATCATTGTTGCATTGCGACTTTTCGACCTATTCGGATGCCGGGTACCATTACTCGATGGTCACATTGATTGGTATTGAAAATTGGGTCTTGTGCTACTGGCTTAGGATTTGAACCTATGGGGTCACATACATAAGGAGTTTCCACCTAATATAATGGCCGATCATGAGTCTTGATGACCTAGGATATTGTGGTCAATAGTTTTATTTAACTGAAACTCTATGATCAAGAGTCCCACTAGACTGAGACTCAGAGTCCTACTCATCTAGGACTCCTTGATCAGGAGTCCCACTGATCTGGAACTCTAAAATCATGAGTTTCATTCATTTGGGACACTGGGTTCAAGAGTCCCACTAAATTAGGAGTCTTTAGGAGTTTCATGTTAATGGAACTCTGTTGCCCGGTAATCCATCCGATTTGGACTCAAATATTTTTGAATGATTAACTAGTAATTTAATTATTGATTAGCTCAATTTGATTGACTGATGAGAATTTGATCAAGTTCGATTAAATTTGATTCAATTGGGTTTGACCCCATCAGGTCATGAGATGACCTAATCGCTATGGAAGTTTTGACCATGATTTGATCAGGATCTGTATCTAATTAATTTCTAATTTAATTAAGATTTTATTGGATTAGACTAAGTCTAATTTTCTTAGATTTAACCTAGTTTAATTGAATCTAGATTAATTGGTTTGGTTGAAACCAATTAGGACCAAGTCAAATAAAGTTTGAATTCAAACTCTTCCATGCGCCCACCATTTTTGACTTTTCCACTCTTGTTTCATGCCCAAAATTTTTGTACGTAACTTTTATCTCACCCAAAAGATTTCTACGCCCCCTCTCTTATCTTCTTTTGATCTGGTCCAAGGGTTGGATCGGTTCAAAGTAAGTTGAGTTTTGAATTCAACTTAATTTGTTGGAGGTTGGAACGAATCCAACCTTATCTGCTTCCCATGCCCTCCCTTTTGTTTGTCAAATATTTTTGGAGAAATAAAAATGTGCACACATAGAAGGAGAGTCCTTCTACGTGTTAATCACATGGGAGGAGGCATTGGATAAAGATAAGAGGCTCATTTGATTTTTGAAATTAAGTGAGTGGTTAAAACCTCCCAACCACTCGACCCTTATCTTTTTCCATGTGCTTTTCCCATGGTATTCACATCAATAAATTATGATAATTTTTGTGCATGCATAAGAATCTGTTAGCATTATGTGGTAAAAATTTTTGAGTGATTAGGCATTAGTTTTGGGTAAGAAAAACCTTAGAGTGAAGGTGAGTAGGGTCCTCCAGCACTTTACTTTTTCCTCATACCTATCTTCTCTTCTAATTTTCACCTCTAAGGATACCCATAATTTAGATATGATCTAAATAGGGTTCATAGATCTAAAAGTCATCATTTTATGAAAATTTATTTCATGGAAAAGCTCCACACAAAGAGGGTGTGATAAAATTTTTAGTTAAAGGAATCTAGGTTCGAGTGGAGAGATCGAGTGCTGTGAGCATTAGATCGCCATCAAATTTGGAAACCCTCTTCATTATCCTCCAATATTTATGTTTTGATTTTCTAGAGTATCCAAAAAATTGAAAAGTATATGATTATTCGGATCGATCATGATCAGCTGTTGAAGGCCCCGACGAGGAGCTAGCACTCCGATGGAGCTTGTAAGGACCAAGAGCTCCGTGCAAACCATCCATAGAGACCGAATGAGTGTCCAGCTACAACATAACACCATAGCTTCTTTCAGTAGATTCAGATCATGGAGATTAGCTACCCATGAAAAAATACTGAGTTTTGAACTCATATCGATCAGTAGATTTGATTTACTGATCAAATGCATTTTATTTTTCTATCACATATTAGCTTGTTTAGATCCCGAGTAGGGTTCCTTGGATGTGATCAATGCATGCGTAGTATTAATTTTAAATTAATATTTACTTCTGCTGCTATTTTATTTGAAAAATTTTTGAAAATACATACTTAAATCCTATGCGATTTTCTTCACGAGCATCCTATTTGTTCTGTCCCTATAGACCTTAATTCCCAGAATAAAGGATACCTCTGCTAGATCTTTCATAAAGAACTCCTTAGACGACCACATTTTGACTATAGTCAACATGGAAATATCATTCAAAATTAGAAGAATGTCATCCATGTACAGTATGAAGAAGACAATAGCGCTTTCACTGACCTTTTTAAAAATATAGAGCTCCTCCTCATTCTTGATGAATCCAAATAATTTGATTACATCATTGAAAAAAGCATTCTAGCTTCGAGATGCTTGCTTAAGTCCATGTATGGATCTTTGCAGCTTGCATACCTTATGATTATCATCACTGGATGTGAAATCTAGCGGCTATCCCATATAGATATCTTCCTCAAGATATTTAAAAATGCCATTTTCACGTCCATCTGTCATATTTCATAATCAAAATAGGCTGCAACAGCATGCAATTTGTGGATGGATTTGAGCATGGCTACTGAAGAAAAAGTATACTAATAGTCAATGCCTTCGCATTGACTATATTCTTTCATTACGAGCCTTTCTTTAAATATCTCTACATTCCTATCGACACCTATCATTCTCTTGAAGTTTCATTTACACCCAATAGGTACTATACCTTCAGGTGGATCTACCAAGGTTTAGATTTACCTCGAGTGCATTGAGTCAATCTATGACTTCATTATCTCTAACCATTTCTCAGAGTCGATATCTGATATCGCCTTGTCATAGGTTTTGGGATCATCACCATGATCCCCATTTTCTATAAGGAATATTTTCTTTACATCTTTTAAGATAGTACCTAAGTACCTTTCAGAAGGATGAGAATTTTACTTGATCTACGTGGTGGAGGAGGTAGTGTCTGGGTTAGCTCGATCTGATTGCGTTCCATAGGTTTCTTACCTCATTTCTCATCGAAGACTTTCTTCTCGAGTCTATTCTATATTTTGATGCCACTATCTAGAATAAACTATTTTTCAAGAAAGATGACGTGTCGACTGACAATCATATTGTAATCTTTTAGAAGATATAAATAATATCCTAATTACCCTTTAAGATATCCAATAAATCAAGCTTTAAAGGACCTAGACTCTAATTTATCTGCCTATTGTCTCTTGACATGGGCTGGACAATCCTAAATTCTGAGATGACTCAGACTTGGTTTCTTACCATGTCATATCTCATACGGTGTAGTAGGAACAATTTTAGAGGAAATCCTATTCAGTAAATATATAGCAATCATCAAACTATATTTTCAAGGAAACTCAGAAAGATTTGTGAAACTCATCATAGATCAGACCATATCTAATAGGATCCAATTTCTCTATCCTAGAATTCCATTAAGTAGAGGTATTTCAGGTAGAGTCCATTATGAGACTATGCCATTATCCATAATATAGTCTAGGAATTTTTTACTAAGGTATTCACCTCCTCGATCTAATCGAAGAAATTTAATAGACTTTTTTATTTATTTTTCTACCTCGAGTCTGAATTTCTTGAACCTTTCAAAGACTTCAGACTTATATTGCATCAAATACACATACCCATATCGAGATAGATCGTTGATAAAGATGATGAAGTAGACATAATTGCCTCTAGTCAGTACATCAAATGGGCCGCATACATTAGTATATACTAGGGCAAGTAGTTCTATGGCCCTTTTCTTATGCCCTATGAAAAGAAGGTTGGTCATTTTACCATGAAGGTATGATTCATAAATCAAATATGACTCAGAAGTCAACGGACTCAAAAGTTTAAATTTTTCTAATTTGTTAATCCTGTCTTCTGCTATATGACCAAGCCTAAGGTGCCAAAGATACCTATCATTTAAACTATTCCTAGGTCACTTTGATCCTATGGCATTCACATTTTGCTTGATATTAAAAATAGAAACATTAATATATAACTGATAGAGATCATTTATAAGAAAATCACTAGTAATTTTATTTTTTCATAAAGAATTTTATAATGGTTCTTAAGAATACTAATTACATAGCCTTCTTGTGCTAAACATGAAACAGAAATCAAATTCCTGCTTGCCGTAGGCACCTAAAAATAATTTCTAACATTTAGATCTAATCCTGATGGTAATCAAAGAGGGTAGGTTTCCATGGCTACAATAGCAACTCTTGCTCCATTTTTTATGTGTAGGATCATCTCACCATCCCTCAACCTCCTACTTTCCTCAACATCATGCATAGAAATACACAAGTCAACACTAGAACCAGAGTCAAGCATCCAACTAGATGTAGAAGAAATCGTAAGGTTAGATTCTATAATGAGCATACCTCCAGAGGAACCTGCCTCCTTCTTGTTCTTTAGGTTGGCTAGGTAAAGAGGATAGTTTCTCTTCTAGTGGCTGTCAGTGTTGCAATGAAAACATTTTCACTTATCGGCCTTCTTCTTCAGCTCTACCTCCTTCTTCTTCCCACCATCCACCTTCTATTTCTTCATGGACTTCTTCTTCTCAAAAGAATTTCTCTTGAAAGAAGTCCGCTCCACAATAAGCATTGAGCTCTTTGAACCATTCATAGAGAGCTCAGTAGTAACCAGCATATTGATAAGTTTAGTCAAGGTATTTTGAAGTTTATTCATATGATAGTTCATGATGAATTGCCCATATGCATCAGTTAAAGACTATAGAATTATATTAATCTGCAGGTCCTGATTTAACTTGACATTGAGCTTCTCAAGCTCTTCTAAGTTCTTGATCAACATCAGATAATGATCTTTGACCAACTATCCATCATGCATCTGAGTCTTAAAAAGTCTTTTAGTGACTTGATATTTGGCTGTGCGACTCGATTCACCAAACAACTCTTATAGGTGAGCCAACATTTGGTAGCTAGTCTTAATATTTCCATGTTGGTGCTGTAGCTCATCAGACATTGAGCCCAACGTGTAATACTTGGCTTTGTTATCTTCATCCATCCATTTTTCTAGAGATGCTCTCTAATCAATGGATGGATGTACTGATAAAGTAGGGAGATCCTGATCCAACATATGAGTCAACTTCTTAAAATCCAAAACTATTTTAAATTTCTAAAG
Organism: Cocos nucifera; assembly: GCA_006176705.1. Taxonomy (NCBI): domain Eukaryota; kingdom Viridiplantae; phylum Streptophyta; class Magnoliopsida; order Arecales; family Arecaceae; genus Cocos; species Cocos nucifera. The sequence goes on along the minus strand of QRFJ01006755.1, from coordinate 28,655 downwards.
CCAATCCTTATAGTTGGATCCAGTCAGTCTGTGGATCTATAGAAAATATAAGCTAGTGGGTTGGATGTAGATATTTTTCTATAGAGAGTCTAAGTTTGTACTCAGATTTTGTAATTAAACTTAAATAATTTATTTAGGAGTTTTATTTATAACTAAATTAAACTCCTACTATTTTCTTAGATCCCTAAACTTTCTTAGTAGAGATAAGAAAATCTCTATGATTATAGATTTCTTGTGGATGGTATGATCCCACCAACTGGCTCATCACCTCACGTAATAGTTATTGGTGATGGATCAATCGATGAGTGGACAACTCTTGTCTAATGATTCTCTAATCATGGTGTATCTAAATTTGGTCTCTAATTCATGAAGCTCACCGTATCCAGAATATTGCTTTACTCCTTACTTATGTCAGACCCACCATTTGCATGAATTAGATTTTTGATTGGATCTCTCATCGTATCCAAAATATTGAGCCCAACCCATCCTCCAACCCGTAACATCCAATGTCTGATAGATATGGTTACGTCTTTTCGGAGCAACTGAACCACTATATCTAGTCGAGAACAATCAATCTTGAGAAGGATCCGCACATCTACAATGGTGGATGATCTTAGACTTAATATTTCCTTAGAAAGATTTAATTTAGGTCTCTTTAAACTTGACTTGACTTAGTCATAATAATTATGACTAACCTAGTGGCATGGATTGACTCAAATTGTTAGCCACCTCAAATCAAAACTAGATCGACATAAATGGCCGGATAAGTGAGACCAGTGGAAGGGATATGCCATTAACTCGACAAGAACGTATTCTTATCGAGTAGCTTCCAATTAAAAATTAGTCGATCGTATCTGCCAGACTTATCTTAGACATCAAATTATCGAATCAGAATCAATTGAATTAACCTACAATCTAGGCTCAAACCGCAGAGCCAAATTTGATCTTGACTTGATCGAGTCACATCTCAATGTGATTCAATCTTGACCCAAACTTAATCCTATTAGGCCGATCAATTCTAAGCTTTTTTTTTATCCCATCTAATCAACTCTTAACTCAGTTTGATCAACCGCTGGACCTAATTGAGCAACCCAAGTTCGAACCCAATTTTATGAAGATATCTTTGATCTGAAAATTCATAATTTTTAAATCTAATTAATTTTATAATCTTAATTCTTAATTAAGTTTTGGGTTCATGAGTAAATCGTGTAACAAAATTCTAAGGTTTCAGGATCTAAGATTTTGCAGAAAATAAGTTCTATTTTTTTATTAAGGACAAACATGCAGCACCCCTACACATCATAAGAACACCCTATCGAATGGAAGGAGAGGGTCATTAAACCCTACTTTATTCTTATAATTGGACAGCCAAGGGGGATGCCTTATTCAGAAATATATTTTCTAAAATAAAATAAGTTAGATCTAAATCATATATCACATATACAATCAAAGATCTAACCTATACATACCTTGCATAAATCTCATGTATCAAAACTCAATCAACCATGCATGCTTCCAGATCTAAAATATCATATATTAAATCTAAAAAATAAAATTTTAAATTTGATCACACCAAAATAAAACTATTCTAGATAGGTTATAGAACTATTCTATAACTAGTCTAAGCATGCATCTTTCATATCTCATATGAATAAATTAAAAATTAAACATTATATTTTCTATTTTTAGATCTAGTTACAATAATTATAAGATCAAAAAAATAAAAATAAAATAGATCTAAAATTATATTTAATCAAATTAGCAACATGATCATACTAGACTATGAATAGAACTATTCTATTCCTACTCTAGTCATGCATCTCATACATTATAGATCTAACTTATATATTTTTTAATTTTCTAATTTTAGATCTAATAAAATTTGATGTGATATCTAATTTTTTTTAATATTAGATCATAAATAAAAGTTAAATCAAATCTAAAATAGATCTAAAGAACTGATAACACATCTCTGATACCAGTTGAAGGAAAATCTAATTTTCCACTGCAGGATCGTCTAGATCTGATCAGATCTGAGGCAGAAATTTCTACAAATATTTTTACATTCTGATGAAATTTAAAAATTCTCAGATCTAATTATGGTAATCCAATATTAAAAATTAAAATAAAATAAAATTAGATTTAATTTTATGTACCTGATCGAGTAATCTAATTACCCTATGATGATCCTGATCATTCCTGAGGTTTTGGAAGGAGCCATGCAATCACTTGGCCTCTATCAATATCCACTCAGGCAAAATCTGAACATCTTCTCCTTGCAAATCTTTTCTCTAAAGATTAGATCAGAATCTAATCTATAGATCATTCAAAATAATTTCTGAAGATAGCTTATCCATCTCACGAACACCATTGCATAGAACCTGAATCTTGCACCAAAATACTTGGACCTTCTTCTTTGATTTGTGCCCAACCTTTTAGGCGTGCAGAAGAGAGGAAGAGAAAGGATTGAGGGGGCATGGAATATGTTATGGGCAATAGCACTTGGACATGGAAAATAATTTTGTGCGATCCCTGCTCTTTAGCTTGAGATGGGGTTTTAAATCCAACGCCATATAGTGTCCCACTTTGACCAAATAATCAATTTATTTTTTTGTTGGGACTCTAGGATTTATTCTCCATGCAAAGCAATGGATCTCATCTAGTTTTCTCACCAAAATTCAATCAAAAATGGGGCGACATGAGTAGATAACGAAGAGTCCATTACACCAAGGACTCTTCCCTTAAGAATTTGATCCAAATCAAACTCTATCATAAACCTTGCCAAACCACCATGAAAAATCACAAAATTTGGCACACCCATAGCATGTCTCGAGTGCTATCACATAACCAAAAATTAGAGAAAAAAAAGTTTTAAAAAATTTTCTAGAAGCATATGATCAGGTGACCCTCAATTCTCTTAAATAGGTCAAGTTTTGACCCTAGTCTAATTGCACTAGAAATAGATTTAATTTTTATAATTAATCTAACCTAGACTAGCTCCAGTCAAATAAAAATAAATCCATTCAGTATACAAGAATGGGTCATATTAAATTTGACTCGATTGCGATGAATCAGAAAGATTACAGAAGGAGAAAGCTAGGCTCAATCGTTTGCTTGCACAATTATCTTAAACTTGATTGGATCTAATCCAAATCAATCAAACTAGGTTAGCTTAATTGATGACATCCAAATGAAAACTTTTATTTGTGTGACCTAGTTAGGTTCAGTTCCATATGGTAATGAGACATGTCACGTTCTCTATCATTGACATCATCAAAACACTTTTTGGTGGACTAGAAGTTTTCTGATTCATACAACTAAAATCATAGATCATCAAAATCATTCTAATTACTCTCAAAATCCATCACTGACATCTAGCAGTATATGGTGGAAATCCATCAGAACTGAAAGTGAACCTCTCGATGTAGCTACCTATGTGATTGGATTCTTCTATCTTGAGCCCTGATAGGATTACAGTTAAGGTAAACTCGTCAAACCCAACATCCATCATATGAATTGATCATTCGATTCGAGTTCAATGTGAAATCCTAATAGAAACTCTTTTTATCATCTTCACTCTGTCATGACCATGGGCTTAAGAATTCAGTCTCATGATTATCATAGGGCTACTCCTCATCTACCGAGGTAGATAGATCCCCTATTGGTGCAATCCAATTACTATAATAAACATGCTATAGCCAACATACACTTCAGAATTCTGAATGGCTAGGAGATCAAGTTATGGTGTAGTCAAACTATAACACCGTCAAGATAAACTATTGATGCATCTCAGATCAAGGAACTAGATAGACTACTGCAACATCGAGCCTATCATCAATGAGAAGGCAGACTTTCTTATGGCTGCTAGAGGTGGTCACGCTCAGTGCCCTTATTCTTTAATGAGTATCCATACTCTCGCTCCAATATCTCCACACCATAGACTTAAGATACATCTATCCTAAGAAAGCAATCATACACCAACCTTTTAGATCAGTCACTATCCTCGTGATGATCCTACGATCAGTAGTTTATGAGTTAATTATGAAAATTTATGTGTTAAATTTTCAACTCTTGAAAATGTGAATTATTATTATCATTAACTCAAAGGATGTATCATAGATACTTTAAATAGATACTATGATAGAAAATAATTTTTTTATTAATTTATAGTCAAAATTATAAAATTGCTCTTAGAAGTGTATTACAAGTATTTAGCCAATCTAACATCTAGGATACACATCTAACAGTATCATCAATGTTATGGTATAGACTATGACGAGACATTTTTTTTCTATGGTAATGCTCAAATCCATTCGTATTATGCCTACAATAGCTATCCATCTAAACTATGAAATTTGATAGATGAATGTGAAGACAGCTTTTCCGAATGGAGAGCTGGACAAAAAGGTGTATATGATACAACCTAAAGGGTTTGCATCCACATATGAGTCTAAGATGTGTAGGCTTCAATGATCCATTTATGGACTAAAGCAAGCATCTTGGAGTTGGAACATACGTTTGATAGGATGATCAAAATATATGATTTCATTAAGAATAGAGAAAAGCCCTACATGTACAAGTGGGCTAATGGTCCAGTGGTTATATTCCAAATATTGTATGTAGATGATATTATCTTAATCAAGAATGATGTCCCTATATTATAAAAAATAAAGATCTGGCGGTCGTCAAAGTTCTCCATGAAGGATTTAGGAGAAGATTCCTACATCATAGAGATGAAGATCTATAGAGATAGATCTAAAATGCTGCTTGGATTATCCCAGTCCATGTACGTTAACACTAGTTTAAAAAGGTCCAGCATGAAGAATTTCAAGAAGGGATATCTACTGATAGCCATGCAATTTCTCTCTCGAAGAGGGATTATCCAGCAACACCTGAAGAGCGAGAGCATATGAGAAGAATTTTATGTGCTTCAACAGTGGGTTCTATCATGTACGTCATGATATGTGTGCAATAAGATATGGTATACTCACTAGGGGTAAGTAGATACCAATCTGATCTAGGAGAAAACCATTGGAAGGTTATTAAAATCATCCTAAAGTATTTGAGAAATACTAAGAACTACTGTCTTGTTTACAGTGAGTTGTACTTGAGACTTATAGGATTTATAAACTCCAATTTTCAGTCCAATCATGATGACAACAAGAGTATGTTAGGATATATATATTCTTTAATGGTAGAGTTGTCAGTTGGAAATGTTCCAAGCAGCGCACCATGGCCAACTTAGTTTGCAAGGCAAAATATGTCACTACATCAGATGCTGCTAATGAAGCAGTGTGGCTAGGAAAGTTCATCACCAAGCTCGGAGTAGCATCATTTCTTGATGATCTAGTTTTGCTCTTCTATGATAGCTATGGAGCTATTGCTCAGGCAAAGGAACCAACGGTACACTAGTGGATGAAGCATATTCTATGCCACTACCATCTGATCCAGAAGATTGTGGATCAAGATGACGTCGACCTTTAAAAGATCAATAGGAAGAAAAACCTAGCCGACCTATTCACTAAAGCCATTGTAGTGAAGGAGTTTGATGATTTTAAGTCGAAGATGGGTATTAGATATTGTATTGAATGGCTTTAGTCCAAGTAAGAGATTGTTGGAAATAATGCCCCAAAGCTAATTGTCAGTAGATTAATGATTATGCTGATTCTTGTACTTGTATATGAATTAATAAATGAATAAAAGTTATTTTTGATTTTTTCATCATAAATTTCTTCACTTTCTAATAAACTTCTATCTTATGGTGAAGTCCTTAGGACTATTTTGAATTGACAAAGAAAGATTTGTCATTTAGTCCTAAAATATATTCGCAATCAAATGATATGTTGTTCACAAGAATGACAATATTTATCAATTATAGATGATTATGCACCATATAGGTTTGTTGTCCTCTTAACCAAGAAGTGTAGAGACACTAGTATGGTATGCAGATGAGATGTAGGGGTATATCTACACTGAACATGATCGACTTCAGAGCTTTTCTACTATCAAGATTTGCTTCGATGGAATATGGGTGTAACTGTTATTCCGATCTGAGATCACCATGATGACTTTCAAGTAACTCACTGTGCTTTGGTGCTAGACTATCTTAATTTTTAATTCAATGATAAAAGATTTCTAGGCACAGTCATGTACTTGAGGAGTCGATGTGTGAGTCATAATGAGATTAACCACTCTGGTTTAGGAGCTGTGTTCAATTATATTTCAATGTAGCAAATCCTTGGCCAGGGTAGTCCTAATGATGAGTCACGAGACTGATTGCATTGAGACATGGTTTGGATATACTTTACAACATTGACAGTTTAACTCTAAGTCAGCTTATACATAAAGGTCAAAGGGATGAATTATGCGATAACCATATTCACATAGGCTCAGAATATTGCGATTGCTACTATTTGACCTATCAAGATGTCTAGTATCATTGCTAGATGGTTGTTTTAATTAGTACAGAAAGTGGTTCTTATGCTACGGGCTTAGGTTCAAACCTACGGGGTCACACATATTAGAGGATCCTACCTGATCTGATAGCTGAAGAGGAGTCTCACTTGATTGGGACTTCATGGTCAAGAGCTCCATTGGACTGGAACTCTTCGACTGAGAGTCTTAACGGGTCAGGACTCTACGTCCTACTTTTTTGGGACTCTATGATCAGGAGTCCCACTGGACTACACTGCAACTCTTCAACCAATAGTCCTACTGCACTAGAACTTTGAGTCCTACTTGTCTGGGACTCTATAATCAAGAGTCTCACTGGTCTTTTACTCTTTGATCATGAGTTATATTTGTTCGAAACACTGGGATCAAGAGTCCCACTGATTTGAAACTCTTCGATCAAGAGTTTCATTTTTATGGAACTCTATTGCCCGAACATCTACTAGATTTGGACTCTATATTTATGAGAAATTTAACTAATAATTTAATTGCTAATTAACAAAATTTGATTGAATAATTATTTTTTGATCAAGTCCAATTGAATTGGATTCAGTTGGGTTTGATCCAATTGAAGGGAAATCCTGATTTCCCGGTCCAGGTTCGTCCAGATCTGATTAGATCAAGAGATATATTTCAAAAAATTTCTCTTGACCTTAATCAGATCTTGATATGTTTCAGATCTGATTCTTATTATTTTAATAAATAAAATAAAACAAGATAAATTAAATCAAATTCAATTTACCTGATTTGGGTAATCCTATTACCCTGTAGATGATCCTGATTGCAGCGGAAGGTTCTGGATCTTAGCCATGCAAGCGCCTGGCCTCTACCGATATCCACTCAGGTTGGATCTGGAGTACCTCTTCTTCTCTATCACACCTCCAAAAATTAGATCTGGATCTGATCTGGAGGATCTTCAAAACTCTTTTGAAGATCTGCAGTCGTCCTTTTGCAGCAGCGCAGCCTTCTTGCTTTTGATCGCCTTTCCTTGATCTGAATCGCACCAAACTATGTCCAAAACACTTTTGGACGTGGAGAGCAAGGGGAGAAGAGAGTATGGCGTGGAGAAGGAGGGGAGAGGCAGCCTTGGACGTGGGAAATCTCTTTCAATAAGACTTAGGATTAGGGTTGGGCGCAGGGTCTTATTTATAGACTAAGCGTGATCCAACTCTTCTTCCTCTCAACCAATCACAACCCTTTGTGAAATCAGATCTAAATCTGATTGGTTGAAAAAGAGACCCCTGGATTCCTCCTTAGAGGGCGCCTAAGACCAGTCAAACTGGATTCTTAGTAGAACTCTGATTGGAATCCTAAAGGGAGGTGGAGTCCTTGTCCAACAAGGACTCCTAGGCGCCTCCTACTTGGGCTCACGCCACCCTTGGCGTGCGCCCATCTCCTTGCCAGGTTCTGGCAGGGGGACAAGCCCCCACCAGCTCTCCAATAGGTGCATGACATGTGGTCAAAAGTCAAAGGGTCAATGGTCAACGTTTGACCAGTCAACGGTAGACTTTTGACCAAAGTCAAAGAACAAGAAATGGCAGGTGACCAAAAATGGCAGGTAATGTCTTACAAATAAGACAACCTATTCTGACTTGGACAACCTCCAGTCAGACCATATGAAGGCCTCTGATTGAGCACAAACTCCTTTGGCTCAGTCAGGACAACTTATTTATGATAGTAAAAGAAGAACGTTAGGTTCAATCGAGTGCTAGCATGATTTCCTTGAACCTAATTGAATCTCATTCAGATCAATTGAACTAGATGAGTTCAATTGATGATCACCAGACTCAAACCCTTGTTTGTGTGACCCAGTTAGGTTCAGTTCTGTATGGTAATGGGATATATCATGATCTCTATCATAGACATCATCGAAACTCCTTTCGATGGATCAGAACTCTTCTGATTCGAACAGCTAGAATGATCGATCATCTAAATCATTCTAATTGCTCCCAAAATCCACCAGTGACACCTAGCAGTATATGGTGGCAACCCATCAGAGCTGAATGCGAACCTCTTGGTGCAGCTACTTGTGTGATTAAGTTCTTCTATCTTGAGCCCCGATCAGATTAGGGTTAAGGTGAACTCGTCAAACCCTAGTCTCTGTCATATGATGTAATCATTCGATTCGAGTCCAATGTGAAAATCTAAATAGAAACTCTTTCTATTATTTCACTCTACCATGGCCATGGATTTCTGGACTTGATTCTCATGATCATCATAGGGCTACTCCTCTACCACCGAGGTAGATAGATCCCATCTTGATGCAATCCAGTTCCTACAATGAACATGTCACAGCCAACATACACCTCAGGGTTCCATATGGCTAGGAGACCGAGTAATGGTGTAGTCAAACTATAACACCCTCAAGGTGAACTGCCGATGCATCTCAGGTCAAAGAACCAGACACACTACTGCAGCATCGAGTCAGTCATTGACGAGAAGGTAGACTCCCTAATGACTACTCGAGGTGGTCACGCTCAGTGCCCTCGTTCTCTAATGAGTACCTGTACTCTCGCTCCGATGTCTCCACACCGTAGACTCAAGACTCATCTACTAAAGAGAAGCGATCGTACACCAACCTTCCGGATCAATCACCATCCTCGTGATGATCCTATGGTCGGGAGCTGTTTATGAGTTAATAATGATTATTCATGTCTTAAATTTTCAACTCTTGAAAATATGAATTATCATTACCATTAACTCAAAGGATGTATCACAGACACTAAATACACATGTGTGATAGAAAATAACCCATTTCATTAATTATAGTCAAAATTACAATTTTGCCCCTAGAAGTGTATTACAAGTGTCAGCCAATTCTGGCTTCTAGGGCACATATATCTAACAATCTCCCACTTGTCCTAAAGCCAATTGGCTACAAGTCTAAGTCCCATCTTCTCAAGGTGGGCTTCGATCTTCTGTTGGCCCAACGGCTTTGTAAGTGGGTCTGCCACATTATCTGTGGAGTTGACTCTCTTGACCTCAACGTAACCTTTCTCAAGGTAATCACGGATGAGATGATATCGCCGCTCAATGTGCTTGGACTTCTGGTGAGACCTCGGCTCCTTAGCAAAGGCTATGGCGCCATTGTTGTCGCAGTAAAGAGGAATGGCATCTGATGGCATTACTCCAATTTCTGCAGCAAACTTCTTGTACCAGAATGCTTCCTTTGCAGCCTCTGATGCAGCTATATATTCTGCTTCCATGGTGGAATCTGCTATCACAGTTTGCTTCGAACTCTTCCAGCTGACAGCTCCACCATTGCACACAAACAGACTTCCAGATGTCGACTTTCGATCATCTATATCGGACATGAAGTCCGAGTCTGTGTATCCCTGAACTTGGAGTTCTCCATTACCAAAGACCAACATCATATCCTTAGTTCTTCTCAAGTACTTAAGGATACATTTCACAGAAGTCCAGTGTTCTTCACCTGGATTTGACTGATATCTGCTTGTGACACTCACAGCATGGGCTATATCAGGTCGTGTACATAGCATGGCATACATGAGGCTCCCTATTGCAGAAGCATAAGGGATCTTGCTCATGCGTTCTATTTCCTCAGGTGTGCTGGGGCACATCTTCTTGGAAAGATGAATACCATGTCTGAAGGGTATTAATCCCCTCTTAGAGTTTTCCATACTAAACCTCTTTAGTACTTTCTCTATGTACATCTTCTGTGAAAGTCCTTAGCATCCTATTCGGTCTATCCCTATAGACCTTAATTCCTAGAATAAAGGATGCTTCACCTAGGTCTTTCATGGAGAATTCCTTAGACAACCACACCTTGACTGATGTCAACATGGGAATATCATTCCCAATAAGGAGGATGTCATCCACGTACAATACGAGGAAGACAACAGCGCTCCCACTGACCCTTTTGAAAACACATGGTTCCTCTTCGTTTTTGATGAAACCAAACTTTTTGATCACATCATTGAAACGAGTGTTCCAGCTCCGAGATGCTTGCTTAAGTCCATATATGGACCTTTGCAGCTTGCAAACCTTGTGATCAGTATCACTGGATGTGAAATCTAGCGGCTGTTCCATATAGATATCTTCCTCAAGATATCCATTTAGGAATGCCGTTTTCACGTCCATTTGCCATATTTCATAATCGAAATAGGCTGCAACAGCAAGCAATGTGCGGATGGATTTTAGCATAGCTACCGGGGAAAAGGTATCCTGATAGTCAATGCCTTCACGTTGACTATAACCTTTTGCCACCAGTCTAGCCTTGAATGTCTCCACATTCCCATCTGCACCAATCTTTCTCTTGAAGATCCATTTACACCCAATAGGTACTATACCTTCTGGTGGATCTACCAAGGTCCAGACTTGGTTTGAGTGCATCGAGTCAATTTCTGACTTCATTGCCTCAAGCCATTTCTCAGAGTCGATATCTGATATCGCCTCGTTGTAGGTTTTGGGATCATCACCATGAGCACCATTACCTATGAGGAACATTTTCTCTACATCCTCTGAAATAATACCTAAGTATCTTTCAGGGGGACGGGAAACTCTTTCCGATCTACGAGGTGGAGGAGGTAGTGTTCTTATTGGCTCAACCTGATTTGGTTCCACTTGGTCCTTAGCTCGTTCTGCTTGTGAGACTTTCTCATCAAGCTTAATCTGCTTTCCAACGCCACTATCTTGAATAAACTATTTTTCAAGAAATATGGCATGTCGACTCACAATCACATTGTGGTCTTCTGGAATGTAGAAATAGTATCCTAATGACTCTTTAGGATATCCTATGAATCGAGCTCTAAAGGACCTAAACTCTAACTTGTCCACTTGTTGTCTTTTGACATAAGCCGGACAACCCCAAATTCTGAGATGACTCAGACTTGGTTTCTTACCGTGCCATATCTCATACGGTGTGGTAGGAACGGTTTTAGAGGGAACCCTATTCAGTAAATAGATTGAAGTTAATAATGAATGTCCCCAAAGGAAATCTGGGAGGTCTGTGAAGCTCATCATGGATCGAACCATATCCAATAGAGTCCGATTTCTCCATTCTGAAACCCCGTTGAGTTGAGGTGTTCCTGGTGGAGTCCATTGAGAGACTATGCCATTTTCCTTAAGATAGTCTAGGAATTCCCGGCTAAGGTATTCACCTCCTCGATCTGATCGAAGAACCTTAATGGGTTTTCCAGTTTGTTTTTCTACTTCATGTCTGAATTCTTTGAACTTTTCAAAGGCTTCAGACTTATGTCTCATAAGATACACATACCCATACCTAGACAGATCATCGGTAAAGGTAATGAAGTAGACAAAATTGCCTCTAGCCGGCACATCGAATGGGCCGCACACATCAGTATGTACTAGGGCAAGGAGATCTGTGGCCCTCTCCCCATGTCCAACAAAAGGGAGTTTAGTCATTTTGCCTTGAAGACAAGATTCACAAGTTGGATATGACTCAAAAGTCAATGGACTCAATAGCCCATTTTTCTCCAATTTGTTAATCCTATCTTCTGCTATATGACCTAATCTCAGGTGCCATAGATATCTGTCGTTTGGACTATCCCTAGGTCGTTTGGCATTCACGTTTTGCTCGATAGTTAAAATAGGTACATCAATATGCAACTGATAAAGACCATTAACAAGGAAACCATTTGCAATTTTATTTCTTTCATAAAGAATGTTACAATGGTCCTTAAAGAAGGTGATCACATAACCTTCTTATGCTAAGCATGAAACAGAAATCAAATTCCTGCTAGCTGCAGGCACATAATAACAGTCTTTTAAAACTAAGTCTAAACCAGATGGTAATCGCAGAGGGTATGTTCCCACGGCTACTGCAGCAACTCTTGCTCCATTACCGACGCGTAGGATCATGTCTCCATCCCTCAGCCTCCTGCTATCCTCAAGACCCTGCATAGAAGTGCACAGATGAGCACTAGAACCAGAGTCAAGCACCCAACTGGATGCAGAAGAAACCGTAAGGTTAGACTCAATAACGAGCATACCTCCAGAAGGACCTTCCTTCTTGTTCTTCAGGGTGGCCAGGTAAGTAGGGCAGTTCCGCTTCCAATGGCCGTCGCTGTTGCAATGGAAACACTTTCCTTTGCCATCGACCTTTTTCTTCGGTTCTGCCTTCTTCTTCTTTGATCCTTCTACCTTTTGCTTTTTCACAGACTTCTTTTTCTTTCCATAAGACTTTCTTTTGGAAGAAGTCCGTTCCATAGCAAGAACTGAGCCTTTAGAACCTTTCATAGAAAGCTCAGCGGTAACCAGCATATTCATCAACTCGGCCAAGGAATTTTGAAGTTTATGCATGTGGTAATTCATGATGAATTGCCCATATGCATCAGTCAAGGATTGCAGAATAATATCGTTCTGCAAATCCAAGTCCAACTTCACACCGAGCTTCTCAAGCTCTTCCATGTCCTTGATCATTGTCAGACAGTGATCTTGGACTGACTGCCCATCACGCATCTTAGCCTTAAAAAGTCGTTTTATGACTTGATATTTGGCTGCGCGACTCTGTTCACCAAACATCTCCTGCAGGTGAGCCAACATTTGGCGAGCAGTCCCGATATCTTCATGTTGGCGCTGGAGCTCATCAGACATCGAGCCCAACATGTAGTATCTGGCCTTATTGTCTTCGTCAATCCATTTTTCCAGAGACGCTCTCTGTTTAGTGGATGGACGAGCTGGTAAGGTGGGAGGGTCCTGGTCCAAAACATGTGTTAACTTCTCTGAACCCAAAACAATTTTGTAGTTCCTGAGCCAATCTTTATAATTAGGTCCAGTCAGTCTATGTGTGTCTAGGATACGTGCCAATGGGTTGGACGCAGACATTTTTCTGTAGAGAGTCTAAGATTCTAGTTAGATACTGTAATTTTGACTTGACCAATTTGTTTAGGAATTTTATTTTTAAACAAATTAGCTCCCACTATTTTCTCGAATCCCTACACTCCCTCTGTAGAGATGCGAAAATCTCCATGATTGATGATTTCTAGTGGGTGGTGCGGTCTCACCAACTGACTCATCACCTCACCTAACAGTTATTGGTGATGGGTTAGCCAATGAGTGAACAACTCTTGTTCAATGATTCTCTAATCATGGTGCACCCAAACTTGGTCTCTAATTCATGGATCTCACCATATCCGAAATATTGATCCACTCCTTAGTTAAGTCAGACCCACCATTTGCATAGACTGGGTTCCTAATTGGGTCTCTCACCGTATCCGGAATATTGAGCCCAACTCATCCTCCAGCCCATAGCATCCAATGCCTAATAGACATGGTTGCGTCTTCCCGGTGCAACTGAGCCACTGTATCCAGCCGAGAACAATCAACCCCGGGAAGGGCCCGCATGTCTACAATGGTGGAAGACCTCGGACTTAATCTTTTCTTAGGGAGAATTGATTCAGGTCTCATTAAACTAGACTTGGCTTAGTCATAACAATTATGACTAACCTAGTGGCATGGGTCAGCTCGGATTATTGACCACCTCAGATCAGAACTGTGTCAACAGATATGGCCAGGTAAGTGAGACCGGTGGAAGGAATATGCCATTAACTCGCACAAGAACGCATTCAGGTCGAGTAGCTTCCAATTAAAAACCAGTCGGTCGTCTGTGCCAAACTTACCTTAGACACCAAATTGTTGAGTCAGAACCAATTGGGTTAGCCTATAATCCAGACTCTAACCTCTGAGCCTAATTAGGTCTTGCTTGATCGTGACTCGATCTTGACCCAGACTTAATCCTATTAGGCTGGTCAATTTAAGCATTGTTGATCCCATCTAACCAACTCTTGATTCGGTTTGATCAACCGCTTAGACCTAATTGAGCTACCCAAGCCCGAACCCAGTATTATGAATATGTCTTAGATCTGAAATTCTCAATTTTAGACCTAATTAATATTCCATAAACTTAATTCTTAATTAAGTTGGGTTCATAAACAAAATATGCACAATAAATCCTAGGGTTTCAGGATCTAGGGTTTTGCAGAAAGTAAGTTTTGGGTTTCTGATTAAGGACGAACACGCAGCACCCCTACACGTCATAAGAACACCCCATCGAATGGGAAGAGAGGGCCTTTAAACCCTTCTTCGTTCTTATGACCGGACGGCCAAGAGGAACGCCTTAATCAGGAACATTCAATACTACAAAACAATATCAGATCTATATCATATATCTCATATATAAAGTAGATCTAATCATGGCATATTTTGCATACATCTCATGTATCATAATCATGCATGTTTTCAGATCTAAATTATCACATAATAATCTAAAAAATTAGATTTAAATTGATCTAATCAAAATAAATTCTAATCTAGACAATTATGTAGAACTATTCTACAATTAGTCTAGTCATGCATCTATCATATCTCATATGATATTTAAAATTAAATAATTTTTATTTGCTGTTTATCAGATGTTATTATAACACTTATAATATCAAAAAACAGTAAATAAGAAGATCTAAAATATGATTTAATCATATTAAATCAAAGACATGCAAAACTATTCTATAGAACTATTCTATTCTAGAACTAGTCATGCATATCTTCATGTTCTTAGATCCAAATCATTTAATTTTAATTTTTCCTGATTTCAGATCTGATCACATCTCATGTGACATCTGAAATCACATTATTTTTAATTAAAATAAAATTAAAATCAGATCTAAACAATTTTAGAACCATGGCTCTGATACCAGTTGAAGGGAAATCCTGATTTCCCGGTCCAGGTTCGTCCAGATCTGATTAGATCAAGAGATATATTTCAAAAATTTTCTCTTGACCTTAATCAGATCTTGATATGTTTCAGATCTAATTCTTATTATTTTAATAAATAAAATAAAACAAGATAAATTAAATCAAATTCAATTTACCTGATTTGGGTAATCCTATTACCCTGTAGATGATCCTGATTGCAGCGGAAGGTTCTGGATCTTAGCCACGCAAGCGCCTGGCCTCTACCGGTATCCACTCGGGTTGGATCTGGAGTACCTCTTCTTCTCTATCACACCTCCAAAAATTAGATCTGGATCTGATCTGGAGGATCTTCAAAACTCTTTTGAAGATCTGCAGTCGTCCTTTTGCAGCAGCGCAGCCTTCTTGCTTTTGATCGCCTTTCCTTGATCTGAATCGCACCAAACTAAGTCCAAAACACTTTTGGACGTGGAGAGCAAGGGGAGAAGAGAGTATGGTGTGGAGAAGGAGGGGAGAGGCAGCCTTGGACGTGGGAAATCTCTTTCAATAAGACTTAGGATTAGGGTTGGGCGCAGGGTCTTATTTATAGACTAAGCGTGATCCAACTCTTCTTCCTCTCAACCAATCACAACCCTTTGTGAAATCAGATCTAAATCTGATTGGTTGAAAAAGAGACCCCTGGATTCCTCCTTAGAGGGCACCTAAGACCAGTCAAACTGGATTCTTAGTAGAACTCTGATTGGAATCCTAAAGGGAGGTGGAGTCCTTGTCCAACAAGGACTCCTAGGCGCCTCCTACTTGGGCTCACGCCACCCTTGGCGTGCGCCCTTCTCCTTGCCTGGTTCTGGCAGGGGGACAAGCCCCCACCAGCTCTCCAATAGGTGCATGACATGTGGTCAAAAGTCAAAGGGTCAATGGTCAACGTTTGACCAGTCAAAGGTAGACTTTTGACCAAAGTCAAAGAACAAGAAATGGCAGGTGACCAAAAATGGCAGGTAATGTCTTACAAATAAGACAACCTATTCTGACTTGGACAACCTCCAGTCAGACCATATGAAGGCCTCTGATTGAGCACAAACTCCTTTGGCTCAGTCAGGACAACTTATTTATGATAGTAAAAGAAGAACGTTAGGTTCAATCGAGTGCTAGCACGATTTCCTTGAACCTAATTGAATCTCATTCAGATCAATTGAACTAGATGAGTTCAATTGATGATCACCAGACTCAAACCCTTGTTTGTGTGACCCAGTTAGGTTCAGTTCTGTATGGTAATGGGATATGTCATGATCTCTATCATAGACATCATCGAAACTCCTTTCGATGGATCAGAACTCTTCTGATTCGAACAGCTAGAATGATCGATCATCTAAATCATTCTAATTGCTCCCAAAATCCACCAGTGACACCTAGCAGTATATGGTGGCAACCCATCAGAGCTGAATGCGAACCTCTTGGTGCAGCTACCTGTGTGATTAAGTTCTTCTATCTTGAGCCCCGATCAGATTAGGGTTAAGGTGAACTCGTCAAACCCTAGTCTCTGTCATATGATGTAATCATTCGATTCGAGTCCAATGTGAAAATCTAAATAGAAACTCTTTCTATTATTTCACTCTACCATGGCCATGGATTTCTGGACTTGATTCTCATGATCATCATAGGGCTACTCCTCTACCACCGAGGTAGATAGATCCCATCTTGATGCAATCCAGTTCCTACAATGAACATGTCACAGCCAACATACACCTCAGGGTTCCATATGGCTAGGAGACCGAGTAATGGTGTAGTCAAACTATAACACCCTCAAGGTGAACTGCCGATGCATCTCAGGTCAAAGAACCAGACACACTACTGCAGCATCGAGTCAGTCATTGACGAGAAGGTAGACTCCCTAATGACTACTCGAGGTGGTCACGCTCAGTGCCCTCGTTCTCTAACGAGTACCTGTACTCTCGCTCCGGTGTCTCCACACCGTAGACTCAAGACTCATCTACTAAAGAGAAGCGATCGTACACCAACCTTCCGGATCAATCACCATCCTCGTGATGATCCTATGGTCGGGAGCTATTTATGAGTTAATAATGATTATTCATGTCTTAAATTTTTAACTCTTGAAAATATGAATTATCATTACCATTAACTCAAAGGATGTATCACAGACACTAAATACACATGTGTGATAGAAAATAACCCATTTCATTAATTATAGTCAAAATTACAATTTTGCCCCTAGAAGTGTATTACAAGTGTCAGCCAATTCTGGCTTCTAGGGCACATATATCTAACACCAATTAGGTTATGAGACGACCTAATCCTAGAGGAGGTTTGATCGTTGATTTGGTCAGGGGTTGGACTTAATCAAATTCTGATTTGATTAAAATTTAATTGAATCTAATTAAGCCTAAATGAGTTGAATTTAATCTGATCTTATTAGGCCTGACCAAATTGATTTGGGTTGGTTCAATTGGATGAGATAAATTAAGACTAGTTTGACTTAGTTTATCCATGCACCACCTCACCAATATTTGCACCATCCTATTCTCCACGAGAAAGAAGTTTATCATGATTTTTTTTCATGCTAGAGAGGGCTCACGCCCTCCTTTCTCATGTTCTAGATGGATAAGGATAGCTTGGTTGGCATTCAAATTCAAATGGAATTTGAATATGAATGAACAAACCCATCTTATCCTATCTAATCTCTTCAGCGCCTCTTCCTTTGTTGCACTCTTTCTAATTCATGGATTTTTTTTGGATGTCTGAAAATTTGAGAAATCCTACCCTCTGCATGTGCGTGCCTATCCCCTACATGAGAAAAATTAAAAAAAAAAATCAAAGGGAAGAGAAACCAGGAGAAAGAGAGGTCATAAGGGTTTTTGGTGAAAGCTATCCTAGGGTTTCAACCTTGGATTCGGGAAGGAGTTTCATGAGATCTGAGCATCAGAACTTCACAAAATATTTTGGAGTACCTACTCAACCTCTCATTTCCTCTGCTGCTAATCTAAAGCATCCAATGATTTTGGTAGAGGAAGATCGAAGCATTCGATCAAGATTCAGCCGTCAAGATCGTTCTACATCGAGCTAGCACTTGGGAGGAACCGATCGGGACCAGGACCTTGTGTGGACCATCCATGGAGGCCAAACATGCTATGTGGCTGCATCACAATAATTAAATCTTTCTAGTAGTGATTTGATTATGGTGATCAACCACTCGTGTAAAGGTAACATGTTTTGAATACGTAAAGTAGTAAAATCATTTTACTGCCGATGTTGTTTTATTTTCAGATTTTCATGCATATATATCACATTAGATCCTGGTTATGGAGTAATTTTAGATTTGATCTATAGCTCTAAAAAATAAATTAGATTAATTTTTTATTTTTCTACATTTGATTTTTGAAAAAGTTTCAAAATTAGAGCTAGAAACCCTGCATGCATCCCAACACTTGTAGCAGTAGCACTTTGACTCTTGTAGTGTTGATTTACCGAACACTTGGGCATGAAGAAGAGGGAGAAGAGGAGGGAGAGGAAGCATGGAGGAGAGGGAGAGATAGGGTCTGGGCATGGAGAATTTCAATGGCCAAACCCTTTAGCCATGGTCTCTATTTATAGACAAACCTAAAATCCTAAGGCTTTCACACTTTGAACGAGTCAAAGCTAAGAAGGACTCCATGCAATTTTTCACACTCCACTTCTGATTTTCATCCAATTTTGTTGCACAAAATCAGAATAAAAGTGGCACCATTTCATTTGGAGGAGGGGATAGGCATAGGCAATCTCTCTCCAAGGAGTTTGAACAATTTCAAACACTTTTGACCCATTGAAACTTTTTTGAATGGGTAACCTCCCAACCTCCTTATGTTATCCACTAGGGGCACATGCCAGGAGGGGTGTGCACCCTTCTCTCTCCATAAAAATCATGTAGGGTCATGAGCCCCAAGAAACATTTTAGGAGTCATGTGCCCTTCCTTTTTTTCCTACAACAACCTGGTCAAAAATGGTCTTGTCCTGATCTGCATCATATGAGACTAGGACAAGCCCTGATTTGGCCAAGACAAGCCTTGATCTAATCAAGAGAAGATCCAGTCAAATTAGTACAAACCCATACAATATTTTTGGATGAGCCAATCTAATTTAACTGATTCCAAACCAACTAGAAAGTCCATAGAAGGAGAAAGTCAAGTCCAATTGTATTCTTGTATGATTTTCTTGAACCTAATTGGATCTAATCTAAAACAATCAAACCAAGTTAGTCCAATTAATGACATGCAGAACCAAATTCTTATTTATGTGATCAAGTTAGATTTATCTTTCAATGGCCCAGAACTCTTTCTAATTCACCTAATTAGAATCATCGATCATCAAGATAATTCTAATTGATTCCAAAATCCATCAGTAATACCTAGCAGTATATGGTAGCAACCCATCAGAACCAAATACAAATTTGTCAGTGCAACCACCTATATGATTGGATTCTTTTATCACGAGCTCCGACAGGATCTAGGTCAAGGTAAACTCATTAGACCCAACACCTATCATATGATTGAATCATTTGATTTAAGTCCAATGTGAAATGCTAATAGAAATTTCTTTTTACTATTTTGTACTGCCATGGCTATGGACTTTAGCAGTCAATCTCATGATCACCATAGGACTATTCCTCCTCTAACAAGGTTGATAGATTCCATCTTGGTGTGATCCAATTTCTATAATGAACAAGCTATAGCCAACGTACACCTTAGGATTCCAAATGGCTAGGAGATTGAGTTATGATGCAGTCAAATTATAACACTCTTAATGTGAACTGCTAATGCACCTCAGATCAGAGAACCAAACACACAACTATAGCGTTGAGCTAGTCATCGACTAGAAGGTAGACACCCTTATGACTGTTTGAGGTGGTCATACTCAGTGCCCTTGTTCTCAATAAGTACCTATACTCTTGCTCCAATATCTTCACATCGTAGGCTCGAGACTCATCTATCCTAAGAAAGTGATCATACATCAATCTTCTAGATTGATCATTATTTTCACGATGATCCTACGATCGAGAGCAGTTTATGAGTTAATTATGATAACACATCTTAAATTCTTAACTCTTAAAAATATGTGTTATCATACTCGTTAATCCAATGGATGTATCATAAATACTTAATATATAAATATAATAATAAGATAATTATAAAAATATCCTTAGAAAATATTTATAAATGTTGGCCAATCAAGCTTTTAGGGCACACATCTAACAAAAGTTCTAAGCAGATAGTGAGTGGAAACTCCACCATGAAAGCAAAATACATCACTACCTCAGAAGTTGTGAAGGAGGGATTCTGGTTCAAGAAATTTATTGTGGAGCTAGGAGTGATGCCATTTGATGTCGTCACTCTCTAATGCAACAACAACGATGCCATAGCCTTATCTAAGGAGCTATGGTCTCACTAGAAATCCAAGCATATGGAGCGGTGATTCTACCTCATCCATAATTACGTTGAGAAGAGATATGTCGAGGTGAAGAGAGTCGACACTGCGAACAATATGGTTGACCTACTAACGAAGTCTTTGAGCTAGCAAAAGATTGAAACCCATCTTGAGAAGATGGAACTTAGATTTATAGCCAATTCATTTTAGATCAAGTTAGAGTTTGTTAGATGCATAAACTAGAAGCCAGATTAATCGACACATATAATACTTTTTAAGAGCATAATTTATGATTCTAACTTATAAACAAAATATAGATTATTTTTTTAATCACATTTATGTTAATTGTGTCCGTGATTCATTCATTTGATTAATGGGTATCATAACACATATTCTTAAGAGTTGAGAATTTTAGACATGTGTAATCATAATTAATTCATAAACTACTCTCGATCATAGGATTATCATGAGGATAGTGATTGATCTAAAAAAATAGTATACGATCATTTCTGTAGCAAACTTCTTGTACCAGAATGCTTCCTTCGCAGCCTCTGATGCAGCGATATTTTCTACTTCCATGATGGAATCTACTATCACAGTTTGCTTGGAACTCTTCCAGCTGATAGCACCACCATTGCACACAAATAGACTCTCAGATGTCGACTTTTGATCATCTACATCGGACATAAAATCCAAGTTTGTGTATCCCTAGACTTGGAGTTCTCCGTTACCAAAGACCAACATCATATACTTAGTTCTTCTTAAGTACTTAAGGATACATTTCATAGAAGTCCAGTGTTCTTCACCAAAATTTGACTGATATCTGTTTGTGACACTCACAGCATGGGCTATATCAGGTCGTGTACATAGCATGGCATACACGAGGCTCCCTATTGCAGAAGCATAAGGGATCTTGCTCATGCGTTCTATTTTCTAAGGTGTGCTAGGGCACATCTTCTTAGAAAGATGAATACCATGTCTGAAGGGTATTAATCCCCTCTTAGAGTTTACCATACAAAATCTCTTTAGTACTTCCTTTATGTACATCTTCTGTGAAAGTCCTAGCATCCTATTCGGTCTATCCCTATAGCCCTCAATTTTTAGAATAAAGGATGCTTCATCTAGGTCTTTCATGGAGAATTCCTTGGACAACCATAATTTGACTATTGTCATCATGGAAATATCATTCCCAATGAGGAGGATGTCATCCACGTGCAATACAAGGAAGACAACAGTGCTCCCACTGACCTTTTTGAAGACACACGATTTCTTTCCTTTTTGATGAAACTAAATATTTTGATCACATCATTGAAACGAGTGTTCCAGCTCCGAGATGCTTGCTTAAGTCCATATATGGACCTTTGCAGCTTGCAAACCTTATGATCTATATCACTGGATGTGAAACCTAGCGGCTATTCCATATAGATATCTTCCTCAAGATATCCATTCAAGAATGCCATTTTCATGTCCATTTGCCATATTTCATAATCGAAATAGGCTGCAACGGCAAGCAATATGTGGATGAATTTTAGCATAGCCACTGGAGAAAAGGTATCCTGATAGTCAATGCCTTCGTATTGACTATAATCTTTTGCCACTAGTCTAGTCTTGAATGTCTCCACATTTCCATCTGCACCAATCGTTCTCTTGAAGATCCATTTATACCCAATAGTTACTATACCTTCTGGTGGATCTACCAAGGTCCAGACTTGGTTTGAGTGCATCGAGTCAATTTCTAACTGCATTGCCTCTAGCCATTTCTCGGAGTCGATATCTGATATCCCCTCATTGTAGGTTTTTGGATCATCACCATGAACACTATTACCTACGAGAAACATTTCCTCTACTTCCTCTAAAATAATACCTAAGTATCTTTCAGGTGGACGGAAAACTCTTTCCGATCTACGAGGTGGAGGAGGTAGTGTTCTTATTGGCTCAACCTAATTTTGCTCCAATTGATCCTTAGCTCGTTGTACTTGTGAGACTTTCTTATCAAGCTAAATCTGCTTTCCAATGCTGCTATCTTGAATAAACTATTTTTCAAGAAAGATGGCATGTCGACTCATAATTACATTGTGGTCTTCTGGAATGTAGAAATAGTATCCTAATGACTCTTTAAGATATCCTATGAATCAAGCTCTAAAGGACCTAAACTCTAACTTGTCCGCTTGTTGTCTTTTGACATGTGCCGGACAACCCAAAATTCTGAGATGACTCAGACTTGGTTTCTTACCATGCCATATCTCATACAGTGTGGTAGGAACGGTCTTAGAGGAAACCCTATTCAGTAGATAAATAGAAGTTAACAATGAATGTCCCCAAAGAAAATTAGGGAGGTCTGTGAAGCTCATCATGGATCGGACCATATCCAATAGTGTGCAATTTCTCCATTCTAAAATCCCGTTGAGTTGAGGTGTTCCTGATGGAGTCCATTGAGAGACTATGCCATTATCCTTGAGATAGTCTAGGAATTTCCAGCTAAGGTATTCACCTCCTCGATCTGATCGAAGAACCTTAATGGGTTTTTCTATTTATTTTTCTACTTCATGTCTGAATTCATTGAACTTTTCAAAAGCTTCAGACTTGTGTCTCATAAGATACACATACCCATACCTAGACAGATCATCGGTAAAGGTAATGAAGTAGACAAAATTGCCTTTAGCCGGCACATCAAATGGGCCATACACATCAGCATGTATTAAGGCAAGGAGATCTATGGCCCTTTCCCCATGTCCAACAAAAGAGAGTTTAGTCATTTTGCCTTGAAGACAAGATTCATAAGTTGGATATGACTCGGAAAGTCAATGGACTCAATAGCCCATTTTTCTTCAATTTGTAAATCCTATCTTCTGCTATATGAACCTGAATCTTAGGTGCCATATATATCTATCATCTGGGACTATATACCTAGGTCGTTTGGCATTCATGTTTTGCTCAATAGTTGGAATAGGTACATCAATATGTAGCTGATAAAGACCATTAATAAGGAAACCATTTGTAATTTTATTTCTTTTCATAAAGAATGTTACAATGGTCCTTAAAGAAGGTAATCACATAGCTTCTAGTGCTAAGCATGAAACAGAAATCAAATTCCTACTCAGCTGCAGGCAATAATAACAGTCTTCAAAACTAAGTCTAAACAGATGGTAATCTAGAGGGCTATGTTCCCACCGCCACTGTAGCAACTCTTGCTCCATTATCGATGCGTAGGATCATGTCTCCATCCCTCAGCCTCCTGCTATCCTCAAGACCCTACATATAAGTGCATAGATGAGCACTAGAACCATAGTCAAGCACCCAACTTGATGCAGAAGAGACCTAGGTTAGACTCAATAACGAGCATACCTCCAGAAGGATCTTCCTTTTTGTTCTTCAGGGTGGCCAGGTAAGTAAGACAGTTCCGCTTCCAATGGCCATCGCTGTTGCAATGGAAACACTTTTCTTGACATCGGCCTTTTTCTTCGGCTTCTGCCTTCTTCTCTTTGTTCTTTCTCCTTCTGCTTTTGCAAAGTTTTTTTTCTTTTCATAAGACTTCCTTTTGAAAGAAATCCATTCATAGCAAGAACTAGCCTTTAGAACCTTTCATAGAAAGCTCAGCGGTGACCAGCATATTCATTATTCAGCCAAGGAATTTTAAAGTTTATGCATGTGGTTATTCATGAATGAATTGCCCATATGCATCAGTCAAGATTGCAGAATATATCGTTCTGCAGTATCCAAGTCTAACTTCACACAGCTTCTCAAGTCTTTCCATGCGCTTCGATCTCAAATCCATTAGACAGTTTGATCTTGGACTTGACTGTCCATCATGCATCTTAGCCTTAAAATATCATTTCGTGACTTTGATACTTGGCTGCGTGACTCTGTTCACTCAAACATCTTCTGCAGGTGACGCCAAATTTGGTGAGCAGTCCCTGATATCTTCATGTTGGGCTGGAGCTCATCAGACATCATGCCCATCATGTATATCTGGCTTTATTTACTTCGTCTATCATTTTCAGAGATGCTCTCTGTTCAGTGGATGGACGGACTGTAAGGGGGAGGGTCCTGGTCCAAAACTGGGTTAACTATCTTTGGAACCTAAAATGATTTTGTAGTTCCTGAGCCAATCTTTATAATTGGGTCTGGTCAGTCTATGTGTGTCTAGGATACGTGCAGTGGTTGGATGCAGATATTTTTCTGTAGAGAGTCAAAGATTCTAGTTAGATACTATAATATACTTGATAATTGTTTAGAGATTTTATTTTTTAAATAAATTAGCTCCCACTATTTTCTCGCATCCCTACACTCCTCTGTAGAGATGCAAAAAATCTCTACGATAATTTGATTTCTAGTGGGTGGTGCGAGTCTCACCAACTGACTCATTCACCATCACCTAACAATTATTAGTGATGGGTTAGCTAATGAGTGAACAACTCTTATTCAATGATTCTCTAATCATGGTGCACCCAACTATTTCTCTTAATTCAAGGAATCTCACCGATTCCGAAATAATATTGATACCACTCTTATTAAGTCAGACTCACTATTTGCACAGACTGGTTTCCTATTGAGTCTCTTCACGTATCCAGAATATTGAGCCCAACCTCATCCTCCAGCCCATAGCATCCAATGCTAATAGACAGGTTGCTTTGGTGTTACTGAGCCACTGTATCCACCGAGAAATAATCAACCCGGGAAGGGCCCGCATATCTACAAATGGTGGAAGACCTCAACTTATCTTTTCTAGGGAAATTGATTCAGGTCTCATTAAACTAGACTTGTATAGTCAAAACAATTATGACTAACCTAGTGGCATGGGTTAGCTGATTATTAGACCACCTCAGATCAAACTGTGTCAACAGATATGCGCTAGTAAGTGAGAACCGGGAGGAATATGCCATTAACTCATACAAGAATGCATTCAGGTCGAGTAGCTTCAATTAAAACCAGTCGGTCGTATTGCCAAACCTTACCTTAGACACCAAATTGTTGAGTAGGAACCAATAGGGTTAGCCTACAATCCGACTCTAACCTCTGACCTAATTAGGTCTTGCGTTGTCGTGACTTGATCTTTGACCCAGACTTAATTCTATTACTGGTCAATTTAAGCATTGTTTGATCCCCTCTAACCAACTCTTTGATTCGATTTGATCAACCGCTAGACCTAATTGAGCTACCCAAGACCGCGAACCCAGTATTATGAATATGTGTTTAGATCTGAATCTCACATTTTAGACCTAATCTTAATATTCCATATTCAATTTATAGGTTAGTTAGAAATTAATTATGACAATAAATCCTAGGTTTAGGATCTAGGTTTTGCAGAAAGTAAGTTTGGATTTCTGATTAAGGATCGAACACGAGCACCCCTATTACATCATAAGAACAGCCATCAGATGGGAGAGAAGGCTTTAAATCCTTCTTCATTCTTATGACCAGATGGCCAAGAGGAATGCCTTAAATCAGAACATGCAATACTACAAAACAGTTTAGATTTATATCAATATATCTATATACAAATTAATCTAATCAGGCATATTTTGCATACTTCTCATGTATCGAATCATGCATGTTATCAGATCCAAATTATCTCATAATAATCTAAAAAATTAGATATAAATTGATCTAATCAAAATAAATTCTAATCTAGACAACTATGTAGAACTATTCTACAACTATTCTATACATGCATCAATTTCATATTCTTCATATGATATTTAAAATTAAATAATTTTTATTTACTATTTTTTATATGTTATTATAATAATTATAATATTAAAAAATTATAAATAAATAGATCTAAAATTTGATTTAATCAAATTAAATTGAAAACGTACAAGATATTCTATAGAACTATTCTATTTTAGAACTAGTCATGCATATTTTCTAATCTTAGATCCAAATCATTTAATTTTAATTTTTTCTGATTTCAGATCTGATCATATCTCATATGACATCTAAAATTATTTATTTTTTATTTAGAATAAATTTTAAATTAGATCTAAACACTTTTAGAACCTTGGCTCTGATACCAGTTGAAGGGAAATCTTGATTTCTCGGATCAGGTTCATTCAGATCTGATCATATCAAGAGATATATTTCAAAAATTTTTTTTCCTTAATCCTAATCAGATTTAGGATGTTTTAGATCTAATTTTTATTATTTTAATAATTAAAATAAAATTAGATAAATTAAATTAAATTTAATTTATCTTGAAGTGGGTAATCCTATTACCCATTGATGATCCTGTAAGTAGCGGAAGGTTCTGGATCTAGGCACGCAAGTGCCTGGCCTCTATTGGTATTCAGTTAGACTAGATCTGGAGATCCTCTTCTTCTCTATCACGTCTTCAAAAATTAGATCTAGATCTGATATGGAGGATCTTCAAAACTCCTTTTGAAGATCAGCAGTTGTCCTTTGCAGCAGCGCAGCCTTCTAGCTTTCAGTCACCTTTCTCTCGTTTGGATTGCACAAACCAAGGTCCAAAATACTTTTGGATGTGGAGAGGAGAGTGAGAAGGTGGGTTTGGTATGGAGGAAGAGGGGAGAGGCAGCCTTGGGCGTGGGATTTCAATTTTCCAATCTTAATTTGAGTTGGGCGCAGGGTCTTATTTATAGACTATCTATGATCCAACTCCTCTTACTCCCAACCAATCACAACCCTTTGTGAAATCAGATCTAAATCTGATTGGTGGAAATAGAGTCCACTAGATTTGTCCTTAGATGGCACCTAAGATCAGTCAAAGTTGGTTCTTAGGAGAATTCTAATCGGAATCCAAAAAGGAGATGAAGTCCCTGTCCAACAGGGACTCCTGGGCGCCTCCAACTTGGGCACACACCAAGGGTGGTGTGCGCCCTCCTCCTTGCCAGGTTCTGGTAGGAGGACAAGCCCCCACCAGCCCTCCAATAGGTGAATGACACATGGACAAAAGTCAAAGTGTCAATAGTCAACATTTGACCAGTCAAAGTGAAGGAAAATCCTTATTTTCCTGTCCAGGTTCGTTCAGATCTGATCAGATCAAGAGATATAATTCAAATAATTTTTCTCTTAATTCAATCAAGATCTTGGGGAGGAGGGGGGGGGATATATTTCAGATCTGATTCCTTTATTTTTTAATTTAAATAAAATTAAAATTAAATTAAATTTTAAATTTATTTACACTGATCTGGGAAATCCTATTTACCTGTTGATGATCTTTTGCAGCGGAGTTCTGATCTTAGCCACGCAAGCGGCGTTGGCCTCTACCGGTATCCACTTGGGGTTGGATCTGGAGATCCTCTTCTTCTCTATCAGCCTCAAAATTAGATCTAATCTGATTTGGAGGATCTTCAAAACTCTTTCGAAGTATGAGCAAGTTCGTCCTTTGAAGCAGGCAAACCTTCTTGTTTGATCGCTTCTTTTGATTCTGAAGTCGCACCACCAGGTCAAATGCCTTTTGGATGGTGGAGAGCAAGGGAGAAGAGACTATGGCATGGAGAGGAGGGGAGAGGCAGCGCGATGTAGAACTATGATCATATCGATAATCTCTTTATCTCAATACGATCTAGGTTGGATACAGGGTACGTTATTTATAGACGTAGCATGTGATCAACTGGCCTCTTCTTTGTACCGCCGATCAAATCACAACTCTTCTGTTGAAATCATAAAATTTTAAATCTGAATTGGGAGAGAATAGAGAGTCCACCTAGTAGTAGGGATTCCTCCTTTAGGAGGGTGGCCTAACGACCAGATACAAAGTTCAATATAGAAGAAACTCTAAATTGGATCAAAAAGTGAGAATGAGTCCTGGGCTCAACAAGGACTACCTAGGTGCCTCAACTTGCACACGCCTAGGGGTGCGTGCGCCCTTCTTCCTGCAGTTCTGGTAGGGGACGGCCCCACCAGTCTCCAATATAGGTGCATCGACATGTGTCAAAAGTCAAAGTGTCAATGGTCAACTGTTTGACCAGTCAAAGGTAGACTTTTGCCAAAGTCCAAGAAAAGAAATGCGCAGTGGACAAAAATGGCAGGTAGTAGTCTTACAAATAAGACACCTTTTCTGACTTGGACAACCATCCTGATCAGACCATATGAAGGCCTCTGTTTTGGCACAAACTCTTTGGCTCAGACAGCGGACAACTTATTTATATCTCTTTCTC